>NGBS01000086.1:0-11850 GCA_002245135.1 Proteromonas lacertae | reverse complement strand
TGGTGGTGGTTGTGAAACTGTTGGTTCAGGTTGACTAGGTGAGGAGGAGGAGGAGGGTGGAGGAGGAGGTACATTTACAACTGGAGGTTGCTGTGAAGGTCCTATATATTTCTGAATCATTTTATCAGCATATTTACCTGTAATTCTACTAGAGTAATTTCCTAAAACATTATTAGCATATTCATTTTCTGTATAGTCATAAGCTGTAGAGTTGTTTGGAAACAGGTTGCGTAGAGTTTGTATATGGATAAGCTGGATTAGCACACGCGCCGGTGTCTGTAGCATTTGCAGTTGTATTAGTAGCAGTAGTTGTATTATTTGCAACTGTTGTAGTTGTTGCTGAACTACTTCCTCTTCCTAATATTCTATTCCATATATTTTTAACACCATTCCAAAAACCATGCCAAGAGTCACTTATACTATTAGCTACTGTAGTCCATATACTTGTATTACCAGATGAAGATGTTAACCAGTTCCATAAATTATGATATAGTCTATTCCACATACCTTGTAATAATATATTAGCCCAACCAGATATTACAACTTTTTCTTCATCAAAACCAAATATTTTATGCATTAAGGTTGGATTATATAACAATATACCACCTATAAACTGGTTCATACCGAAAGGCATAGGTATTAAATTTATAATAGCACTAAGACTTCCACTAAATACAGTTAACATAGCAGTACTTAATCCCCAATACATAAATTTAGCAGTAGAAGTTATACCATGATCTTCAAACCACTTAAATAGTTTATTACTAAACCACTGTTTCTTTTCTTCAGACATTTGATTTACTTTTGATGCTAAATCTTCTTTTTCCTTCTTTTCTAAAGTATATTTTTGTTGCCATTCTGCTGCTTTTTCATTATATTCTTGACCATTTTGATTATTTACCCATCGTTGACTGTTAACATAAGAACCTGTATTATAAGCAGCAGGATTTGGCTGATTTTGTATATAAGTATTAGAGTTAATCCACTCACCTTGATCATTTTGATAAAAAGTATTTAGTGGATTTTGTATAAAAGGGTTTTGATATTGAGAAGTTAAGTTAGTAGGATCTCCATAATAATTACTATATGGTTTATTAAATTGCCCAATATTTTTATAATATCTTCCAAATTGGTCTGTTATTTGAGACATATATAATTTATATTTATCTTCATCAGACATATAATTATTTTCTGTAGCATTAATATTTGGATTAACAGGTCTATCTTGCTCTAAATTTATTTAATAGAGTAGAATCATATAGTTCTAATTGTGTATTAGCAGAATCAGCTAAATCTTTATCTACATTAGCTGTAGGATTAGCTAAATTTGATAAATCTAACTTTATTTTTTTATTACTAGATAATTTTTTGTCTATTAGAGATTTCAATTTTTGTCTTAGATTAGATTGATTATATAATTCATTTTCCTCACTATTTATTTCATCCTCATACTGTATCTTTCTCTTTTTATTATTATTTTTATTATGTTGTTTATGTTTACGTGTTCTAACTTGTTTAATAACAGGCATTAGAAAATATAAAAAAGAAAAAAGAAAAATAGAATAATCAAAAATAAAAATATTATCAAAAAGAAGAATATTATAATAAAGTATATTATAATATATATTATATTTATTATTATTATTATTTCTATACATCATCGGTTAACATATTATTTAATTTTTTCATAACTCTATCTTTAAAACCTTTTCTACTATCAGCCTCCTGTTGGATCTAATTTAGAAACTTCTTCTCTTGCCTGAGCCAATTTCTTAGCATAGTCAAAATAATTTGGCCTATTCATGGACTGATACATCATTGAGCCAAATAAATGTTGATCGTCTAATTCTCTTTGGTTAGTAGCTATAGGATTTGCTAAATTATTACCTATTTTTAAATCGCTAACATATTGCTGATCTTTTATTCTATCCCTTTCTAACATTTCTTGCATAAGAGATAATTTTTTAATTTCAGAATTATTTTCATCTTTTTTAGCTTCATTTAATTTACCTATTTTATGTTTTATTTGTTCTATTTGTTCATCTCTTAAATTATTTCTATTTTCTACTTCATCTTTTGCTGTTGATGTTAAATAGTTTTGATATAAATTTTGATAATATCTGTTATGATCATATGTAGAATTTTTCTTCTTACCTCTAATTTTCTTCGTTATTTTCTTTTTAATTAAGCGTTGTATGTTCTTTTTAAGATATTTACGCATATTTTATTTATTTAATACAAAAGAAAACAAAAAGAGAAATAATAGTCAAAATAAAGATTTAGATATAATAAGGATCAATAGGAGTAGTTACAATTTCTCTTCCATTAATATCATTAGGAATAATAACATCACTTTCTTCTTCTTCCTTTTTTTCTTCTTTCATTTTTTCTTCTTTATCATTTTTATCTTTTTTATTATTATTATTAATTTTAGATTTCATATATTTCTTTTCATATTTAGATAATTTTTCTTGTACTTCATTACAATATGCTTGTAATTCCTTCTTTGTCATTCTAGATAAAGGAACACTATCTTCACCTTTTTTTGGTCTTCCACGACCTCTTTTACTAGGAGGTTCATCTAATTTATTACTCTTACCTCCAGAATGACTATGTTTAGATTTTCTAATTTCTATATCCTTAACACCTTTTCTTTTAGGTTTTTCACTATATTTTTTAGACTTTTTAGATTTGCTATTACTATTATTATTATTACCATTTCCAACAATATTTTTTATTTTATCTTTATATTAAACATATTCATCTGGATGTTCTGTTTTTAAATAAGTTTTAATTGTCTCATATAAGAGAGCATTGTCAGAATCATTTTTAATTTTATCGAGATCATCATCTCCTGACTCAGTACTTTCAGATGAATAACTCATTCTATCATCCTCTTCCTCTGATTCTGAAGAATAAGATCCTTGTGATTGAGAGTCTTGTTCGCTATCACTCATAATATATATTTATATTTTATTTTATTTTATTTATGAAAAATAATAATAATAATAATAATCAAACAAATAATAATAATAGTAATATAATAATAATAAACATTATTAGCAATATTATTTTTTATGCTCCAGGCACTTTAGTTTTCAAATATGCACTTAATAATGCTTGTTGGTTAGCACCTCCATTAAAAGGCAATCTGGCACCTCCTCTTCTTCTATGTCTTCTTCTTCTTCCTAAGCCCATTATAGCTAAGCCATTGCCTACATCATTGTAGCCTAACTCTCTAGCCTACTTTAGAAGGCTATCTTATGGTCTTTTGCCCAATTGAAGGCCTTGCTTGCACCACTTTTGATCTTACCCCATATTGACTTTAAAGAACCACCTCTTCTACGTCTACCTCTTCTAGCATGTCTTCTACGATGTCTTCTACCGCCTAAAACCATTTTGATTATGTTATTTTAAAAAAAGATGAAAAAAGTAAGAAATAAGTAGAATAATTATTTTAGAGAACTCTATCTTTATTATCTATATAACGATTATCTAAGTTTTTAGTATTATTACTACTTCTTCTTCTATATCTTCTTCTTCTTCTTCTTCTACCACCACCTGTTGAAATTCCTTCTTTTCTAAGACAAGAAGAAGGTCCACCTACAGTTTTTCTCACTAATAACTTATTTCCTGATTTATTGCCATATTTTTTAATTATTTCTGACCAATTAGTAGCACCACCTCTTCTACTTCTTCTACTATGTCTTCTCTTACGTCCATAACCTACATTACTTACTACATTACCTAGTGCTGGTCCTACACCAGGTATTAAACTAGCAGCTGTAGACAATATCTTAGTTTTCTTTAAAAAGCCTTTCACACCATCCCAAAACTTACCTTTTCCTATAACATATCTTCTGCAACATTTTCTTTTACTGCTTCTTCTTTTTACCATAATAAATAAAACTATTTTAAAAATATGAAAATAAGAAATAACTTCTATTATGTTTATTATATCTATAAGCATTATATATTCAATCAATCAATAAAAGAATAAAATGTCAGAAGGTCCTATTCCAGATTATCAATTTCAAAGTGGTGTTGCTCCACAAGCAGATGGTCATAATCCTGTATATATACAAACACCTCAACAACAGCAACAACAGCAACAAAATGAACAAGAATTACAACAAATTCTTCAACAAATACCACCAGATGTTAGACAATTATTATCAACATTGAATCCAGGCACATATCGAGAAGCATTAAGAATATTAAATCAAATGGCTGACGAAGTATTAATGCAAGACATACCTTCATAAATAACCATAATATAAATATCTGTTATACTTTTAATAATAACTATTCTTTGTTTTTTCTTTTGTAATAATATAAAATGAGTTCTAACAATAATAACAAAAAGTTCCAAACTACTATGCACATATTTAACATAGTAGATGATGATTTGAGTGATAATCCAGACCATAACTTAGAAAATATAACTGCTAAGAAAAGAAAGCGTAATGCTGAACAGGATTATGAGGATATGATGGATTACTTCTATGGAGAAGCTGAAGGTTGTGGAGGTTCAGACGACGAGGAATTCATACGATTCTGAAGATGATGAAAATGCATCAGATGTCGATTCAGAAGGTAACTTAATAGGTTTCATAACTAACGATGACGATGATGATGAGTCATATGAGCCAACAGAATCTGAAGAGGAGGAGGATGAATACGCATCTAGCGATGAGATGATATGCAAGATAAAAATAAAGATGATATAATAATAATAAAAGGTAAAAGAAAAAATATAACAAATGCTTTATTAAACTCATTAGCTCCATTTAGGAAGCATTTAGTCAAAAAGGACGGTTCTAAAGCCGGTTCCGAAAACCGAGAAAGCGACTTGGTTGAAAATCTCTCAGATTCTGAGTAATATTTTTATTAAATTATTTTTTTTGCTATTTTTTTTTGTTATTATTATTATTATGTCAACAAAAAGTATATGGGAGCCTATGCAAAGTGATACTAACAACCAGGCTGTATATAAAACACCTTCTGTAGCTAACGCGCCAAATGCAGAATCTAATAAATCTAATGAGCCTATAAGAAATGAAGTACCTCCATTAAATTTATCTGAAGCAGAAAGAATTAACCAGGAGGCAGAAGATATATTAAAGAAGTTAAGTCAAAGTAGATCAGTAAATGAATTACCTATAGGTGGTTGTAATGAGATTACTGGTCATGTAAACATAGCATCACCTCAGCAAATAGAAAATATACTACTTATGTGGAAACTTGTACTTTTAGAGAATCCAAGTGAATGTAATATATTCAATCTATGTAATAGTCAAAAGATTAATTTCTGTGTAAGACATATAGATCCTATTATTAGATTATGTGAAAATGCAAGTACTCCATATGGTATTATTATAAGAAGTTTAAATCAAACAGTGAAAGCATTATTTGAAATATCTTCAGAAAATAGAAGTAATTTTATATGTGTATGTAAAACAGAGAGAGAATGGGACCTTTATGATAAGTTATGTTATCATATATTTAATACGATAAGCACAATTCAAAATACAGAAATAGTTGCTTATTTTTAAATTTACAATTAATTAATATTAATTAAAATTATTTCATTTTATATTTGAAATTAACTTATTTTTAAATTTTGAAACGACTAAATAATTAAAAGCCTCACATGATCTTTATTTTGAATTTCTATTGGACCACTTGTAATTAGTAATTCATTGGTTGAGAATATCTTTTATGTCTGTCACCTATCAAATAGATAAAGAGAATGTTTATGTAAGCTTACCACAAGTTAATATAGCTTACTTAACATTCCAAGGTAAATATAAACAAGTAGAAGCAAAAACTAATTATCATTTGTTATCCTTTAATAGAATTAAGGTGCAGACATATAATAATGTAGCTATAAGAAATTTACAGAAGGAAGTGGTCCAACCATTAAACAAATTATATATTGGGATTATTAATCAGATGTATTCTGAATTCAAGAACGATCCAGATTTATTGGAGTTGATTATGAAGTGGGGAAATAAGCTTTATTTCAAGTTCCCTAAAGAAAACATGGAATCTCCTAAAGTTAATGTTTGGAGTTGGGATTCAAAAGGTTATAATATTATGGAAGGTAGACTTCATTGGTGTGAATTTGATGTAAGAATCAGGCAATTTTCTGTGATTCAATCTAAAGATGGTGTAGGTAACTTTTATATTTATCCTAAATTTGAGTTGGATTCTAGTATTGTGGATTTAACACCATCTACTAAACTTATAGAAGATGTTAGTAATGTAGAATCAGAATCTGGAATTGTAGCACCTAATAATTCTGTAATTAATGATGATGATGATTTAGAGAATGCAGATACAGAACCAACAACACCTAATTTGAATTTAAGTGTTAAAAGAGAAACATATGGTTCTGCAAATGATTTTAATAATAATAATAGACAGAATAATGTTAACAAGAAGTATAAAAAGAATTAGTTTAATTAATACTAATTATTACTAATTACTAATTACTAATTACTACTACTATTAAAATGTTTCACCTTTATAATTTCTGTTTGTATAAATATAACAAGTTTGAATAGGAATTTCAAAAATTCCTTTTTCTGTATTCATATATTCAATACTAAAATGTATATTAGTATGAGCAGTTTGTTCGTTTAAATATAAAGATTGTAAAATATTAGAACCTCTATCATTTATTATAATTTCTAAACCCATACCTCCACCTACATCTATTAAATCAAGATATTCATTTAAACTATTTTTATATGATTCATTTGGTATATTCCAATCATCTAATCTTTTGATTTCAAATTTACTATATTGGCTAACATCTTGATAGAAAATAATAGGTTGTTTGATCTTAAAAAGTATAAAATTAGTATAAAAATCTAAATGAATTATGTGAGAACTTGAATATGTCTTATCCAAAGTTCCAAACAGTAAAAGAGAATGAAACCATTTGTCTTCCACATAATGTTGGATATCCAATAGGAGTTAATCCTTGAGCTATATAACGTTGAATTTGTATCACTTGTTTAGTTGTAGCTAATCCAATAATATCATCTTTCTTTACAACATCTTTAACATCTTCTTTAGATGCTAATACTGTAACATCTGGCATTTTAGTATTTTGTTCTTCAATCATATTTTCAATCTTAGTTAATTCCTTACTCACTGCTCCAATATCTCCACTACTAGATACAGCTATTTTTTTTGCTACATGTCCAAACATATTTATGTTATATTGGCAATAAGAAAAAATAAATAAAAATAAAATAAAAATAATAAAAAACATTATTATTAAATAATAACATATATTATTCACTATCAGAATTATTAGAATTATTAGAAATATCAGTATCAGTACTATCACTATCACTTATATCACTATTAATATTATTAAATTTTAAATCAAAATTTATTCTAAATTCATGCGTTACATTATCTATGTATAAGAAAGAATGGTTATTATAAGTAGTAGCTGTTTTATAAAGATCTTTGAACTTATTAAAATCTATCCATATATTTAAACTATGATATAAGTTCTTTAAATTAGCTTGGGAAAGATTCTTAAAAACTAAGCAATAGTCAAGTTGTAACCTAGAACTAGGTGTTATATCAGTTATATATTGACTTGAAATAATTACTTTACTTTTATAATGTCTATTAGACTTTAATAACTTTGAAATAGATCTATTGCATAAGTCATAAGATATATCATCAAAAATAAATATATTTTCAGGATAGTCAAAATTCTTTTTATCTACTTCTTTTATATTTTCTAATACAGCATCTAAAACGTTTATTCTTTCATCATCTACTATACTATCATAACAATGATACTCTATTTCATTATATTTCAACATATCTGTTATTTTTTCATAAATTATATCTTTTGTTATTGTGCCAACAAAGAAATAAACAACTTGATCACTTTTGGATAATAATAGGTGTTGAATCATATTAAAAATTAAAGTTGTTTTACCAGAATTTTTCTTAGCTAATACAAAAATATTGCAGAAAGGTTCTGAAAAGTAATCATAACCAACAACAGATTTTTTACCCTTTTTCTTTTTTATTTTTTCAACAGACTCAACAGGGTTTATAGTAATATCGTTTATTTTTTCAAGTTGCATTTATTTAATATAAGAAATATTAAAAGACAAAAAGAATAATAGAAATAGTCGATATAAGTAATATAAGAAGAATAAAGAGAATAGTTATTTAAACAACACTAACAATACCACTTCCATTAATAGTACATAATCTACCTGTAATAAGATAAAATTTATGACATATTCTATGTGTTGTAAATGATGGATCTCCAGGACAACTAATTTCAAAAGTAATTTTTAAATCAGCAGCTAAAGGTCTACCTGCTTGATTCTTAATATTATCTAAATCTCTTGAACCAAAGTTTAAAATTTCAAAAAATTTCTCATTGAAACTTTTATCTTGTCTGAAAACATCATACCAAGAATCTTTAAAATAATCTTGTACCATCATATAACTATCATAATATTGCATTAAAGCATAATCTGGTTGATGAACAAAGTCGTTTATCATCCATCTAAATTGTGCATTTTCTGGTATACGTAACCATTTATTATCGTCTTCATCCCATGGTCTATAAATAATAAATCTTAAAAATGGTCCATTAGAACTATTCAATGTAAAACTATAATTGAATATTCCATTAGGAGAACTATAAGAAACTTGATGACATCTAAAATCATTGAATTGTATTGGTTTAGATAAACAATAGTTTTTAGTATTGTTATTGCATTGACTATCCTTATTATAATATGCATAAAATCTCATATTTTCTATTTTTATGTTATTCTCAACAACTTCTGGTGTTGTAAAATGAAATGAAGAATCAGCTTTAGTTTCACCTTTTTACTAGTAGCTTTATCAGCCCAAGATTTAAATGGACCAAATTTATCAATAGTTTGGAATTTAACACATATATACATACGTTCTGCAAAGAATAACATCACTTTTCATTGCAGCAAATGTATTATAAAATCTTCCTAAAGGTATTTTAACATGTAATCTAAATTCTGGCTCATTATCAAATGTATAATGACTATCGGCAGCATCTTTTATTTTGATATTTTTATTATATGGTATTACAAACTCAGCTTCATCTTCTATAACTTTATCTTTTAATTTTATCATTCCATTTCAATTTAATACCATCATAATAATTTGCTTGATAATACTGATCTGGTCTCTTACGAACAATTTCATCCATAAATATACGATATGGTTCATAACTATCATCCACTCTAACTAAATCTGTACCTGTCTGATTGCATATTCTGAATGAAGCAATACCAAAACCTTCTTTTAATCCTTTTAATAAAATTAGGATAACTATCTCTATCACTAGTTGCATTACCAGTCCATGCTTGCACACTACTTTTAATTGGCGTAGTTCTAATAACAAGATCATACTGAATGTAAGACTTAGACAAGTTAATAATGTTATCTCCGCTTAATTCAAACTTTATTTCTTGAGTATATGTATCTCCATTTATAGTCCAATCACTTGCTGATCCAACTGGACTTAATTTTACATACTGATAAAAAGGAAGCATAACAGGTGTCTCTACACCATGTTTTTGTTCTTTAGGAATAGATAAAGACATATTAAGCAAAGAAATAATAGATTAAAAAGAAATTAATTAAGTTCTTTTAAAAACAACAATACTCATACAAAACTCTATATTATCTAAATTCAACTCATAACCATTTTGCTGTGTAATCTGCAAAATGATCTGACCATTACTATAAGTATTATTAAACTTTTTACTAGTATTAAAAATATCATAATTCTGATAAGTGATAAAACTTGATTCAGGATTTGTTATAGGAATACTATCTAAAACATGACTATCTTGATCTATATTTACTATATCCATTCTAATAGTAATGGAAGTAACCCATATTAAAGTAGGTCTGAAAGGTAATTGAACTAATGGTAATTGTCTTTCAATATATCTTTCTTTATTATCTTTAATCATACCTGGTTCAAATTTAATATTACCTTCTGGATTATAACAATCAAAATAACCTTTCTTTGATATACCAAAATATTTATATGCTAAATCTTTAGTAACTATTTTAATAGTTTTAATCCAACATATTGGATAACTATATTTACCACTACTTCTAACAGGATCATATAAGACTGTTGTTTTACCAACTATTTGTAAGTGATTAGTTTGAAAATCATCTTTATCATCTATTTCAAATACATCACCTATAAACATTTGCATATTCTTATCATCCTCTGATAATACTTCTTCATTATAAGGCATAAAATCTTTTAATGTAATATCTTTGAATACATTGTTAATAATCTTAAGTATTTGATCTTGAGTATAAAAACCTTCTGGTATTTTAACTCCTTTATATAATTCATCTCTATCAAATTTATAAGATCCATAACTTGGATTAACTTGTAAATCTATGAATATACTGAAAGTGTCATTAGTATCCTCTTGTATAGTAGGAAAACTATTAGGAATAACACAGTCTTTCAATGAAATGTCAGAATAATCTTCATCGAATGCAGGTAAATGCAAAACTTTTTTATACTTAGTAGAAAACTGATTAGCAGAAGATACCATATCAGAATTAAGGTAATAAGTACGATGTTCATAAGGAATCATTTGTTTTTATATAATGTGTAACCGAAATTGAAGAAATAAGCATAATAAGCATTATTAATATTATAAGCATTTTTGCACAATTTAATATTTTTAATTTCTGTTTATACAATGAGCGTAGAAAATTCTAAGCAATCTAAAAAGGTTAATCTATGTTTGAATAACTTAGATAAGCATATAATAATGCGATGTTTCAGAAATGATGGTAAAATTAGATCTCCCACTAGAACTAAACTTTATAATTACATCTCTGGTATGAAGTCTGAACTCACATACAACGAAATTAGATATATACTACAGTACATTGATCCAGAGTATCAATGCGATGTAGAAGAAAGGCTTAAAAAAGGCTTATGGTTTAGAGACTTAAGTAAAGAATTCGCAATAGATGAGAACAATTTACTCCATTCTCATCATCATCATTCATTAGAAGTTTTAATAACAAAGAGAAGAGGACTATGGGTCAAAAAAGGATTATAGAAAACCAACAAAATATTCAACAACAATTAAAGAAGATAATTAATCTAAATGAACAAGTCAAGAAGATAATCCCATCTGAGACACTTATTAAAAACACATCAAAAGTAATAAATAGTAATTATAATACACTTTATTCTCTAAATAATAGAGAAAGTAATAGTAATAGCAATCTATCTCTTGATAGCATTAATGATATCGCACGTGATGAATGTTATATGAGTTACAACAATCTATTTAATGATAGTTTGAATAATGGTTATATGTATTAATATGTCTTTTATAGTTTTATTTTGTTTTTTGTTCAATTTTTAAATTAAATTGTTCAATTACTTTTAAAAAACTCTGTTTTGAATGGAAAACGATTATTTTAACATATTTCTAAGCGTCTTAGTCTTTATTCTCTATATTATAGCTATGGCATTGTGGAAATATATGAAATCTCACAATTGCTTACCTAATTCACAAGAGCTATCAGATATGAGAGTCAATATGAATGAGATTATAGAGAGAGGTCTTGCTCATGAAGAAACTATCAACAATTTAAAAAGTCAGATTGAAATTAATGACATTTTGAAAAGCAAATCAAATATAAACTCAAAATAGGTAGATATAAACAAACTATTTAAAATATATGTTATTAATTTGTTGTTAAATTGTTTATATATTGTATTTAAAGTTTTAAAAATTTGGGTTATTAAAAAAT
>NGBS01000225.1:0-14959 GCA_002245135.1 Proteromonas lacertae | reverse complement strand
AAGATTCTATAGTTTTATATTCCATATTATAAAGTTGCTCAATAGGAGGTAATCTATTCCAGAAATACTTCTAATAATATTATAATATTGAGGTAGAAAGTACCAAAAAATATAAAATAATCCTCTCATTCCATAATAACCTTTCTTATATCCCCACCAAGCTAATAATGTTACTATTATTGCATGGGCATTTTTCATGAAATATTCCACTTCAATATTGGAATGTGTCACACCTCCATATAAATAGTCTTTAAAATGATAATAGGATAATGGAATTATTTTTAATATATTATCTAAGCATAAAATTATATTCCAAGTAAAACCTACTAAATCGCCAGATTTTTATATTTTCATAGCTTCAGAAAATTGACTACCTTCTAACTCTTTCCAAGAAGATAAAGCATCATTTAATAACCTTATTCCTATATCATATTTTTCAGCATTTGAAGCATTTTGCCATTCACTAGGAACTTCATGACCTAATAATTTATTATTTAATTCATAATTTATTGATGTTTTACTATTTGCAGCATTTACTAAATTATTTATTCTTTCTTGTTTTTCATCTATTATTTTATTTTTATCTATTTTTATATAATTTATTGGATTTATTCCTTGAAATTTTTTTAGAGCTTCTGGATCATTATTTAACCAAGTATATAAATTAGCTCTTTCTTCTATATCACTATCAGATAATTCTCTACTTCTTAATTGCCCAAATAATTGTTGATATTGATTTATTTTATCTATATTTGCATTAGGCTTAATTTCATTTAACCAATTATGCAAAGCAGCAGCTTCTTCATTTTTTAATAATTCTTTGCTGTAATTTAATATTTTCAGCATAACCATTTTCTTTAGTATAATCTATAACTAAAGGATTCTTTTTATACACATAATTTGCATCACCTTTTTCAGGATCTCCTAATTGAGATATATAATCTAAAAATGTCATATTTTGAGGTACTCCCATATACTTTTTTAATTCACTTGTTGATAATTTAGCAATTTAGGATTTAATTGTACTAGAGGATCTGTTATTCTACTATATCCTATATCATAAGTTTTAAAATTATTATCAAACTCAGTTTTATTATCAAAATATCCTGGTTTTATATATTGTCTAGGATTAGAAGGGTTTATATAAACTTCATTATAATTTCCCATAAAAGGCATATTAGAAATAAAATTATTCCAACCAGTATTATAATAAGAAGGATCAAAACGAGGAATTTGCTGACCATAATTTTGAGCTATTTGATATCTCATTTTTTTAAAATCTTCATCTGTTCTTAATTTTGGTAATAAATTAGACCAATTCCAATTATAATTATATGCTGCAGATGTATCATGTAAATTTACAGGCAAATTATTTTGCTGAGTTAAGTTGGTAGAATCTAAATAATTTAATAAACCATTATCTTCAGTAGCATTAGGATTAGGAACTAAAAAATTTTGACCTTGTTCAACATTATTACTAACTCTTACATAAGTATTAGGATCATTATTTGTTATTTTTTGACCTGTTACATTATTTGCACCTCCTATTTTTTTATTATTATTATTTAATAATCTACGATGACAGCGATGCCTCCGTGGGATCTTATTCTTACTATTTAACTCTGCAATAATACTCTTAAATAATTTATTCTTTAATTTCTTTTTATTTTTATGTGACATATTTTTACCACTTCCTTCCTTTCTGTCACTATGAAATAGCCAATTATAGGCTTTTCCAAATGCGCTATTATCGTTAGGAATTAATCAGGATTTACTGCGTATTCTTTATAATCCATATAAGAATCACCATATAAAGGATAAAATTGATTTATTTGTTGACTACTTAAACCTGCATTGTAATATAACTTATTTGCGTCTACATTTTTAAGTGCTAAATAGTTTTTAGCTGTTGTACTTATTAGATTGGAGTATCTTTGAATGGTCTAGGTGGTGGAGGTGCTATTAATGGAGGATTTACAGGGTTTGTTACATCTATTACTTGTGGTGGTTTAATATTATTATTATTACCTCTTAAATGAGGTCTAAATCTATTTCTTAATACACTTTGTGGTTGAGGAAGTGGAGGATTGTAACTAGTGGTGGTGGATTATGAGGAGGTGGAGGAGCTATTAGATTATTCTGAGTATAACAATAACCTTGGTCTGGAATTGGACAAGTTCCATTATCTGGAGGTGGAGGTGCTATAGCTAAAGGTGGTGGTGGTTGTGAAACTGTTGGTTCAGGTTGACTAGGTGGAGGAGGAGGAGGAGGTGGAGGAGGAGGTACATTTACAACTGGAGGTTGCTGTGAAGGTCCTATATATTTCTGAATCATTTTATCAGCATATTTACCTGTAATTCTACTAGAGTAATTTCCTAAAACATTATTAGCATATTCATTTTCTGTATAGTCATAAGCTGGTAGAGTTGTGTTGGAACATGGGCAGGTTGCGTAGAGTTTGTATATGGATAAGCTGGATTAGCACACGCGCCGGTGTCTGTAGCATTTGCAGTTGTATTAGTAGCAGTAGTTGTATTATTTGCAACTGTTGTAGTTGTTGCTGAACTACTTCCTCTTCCTAATATTCTATT
The DNA here is from genome assembly GCA_002245135.1 of Proteromonas lacertae. Lineage (NCBI taxonomy): Eukaryota > Bigyra > Opalinata > Proteromonadidae > Proteromonas > Proteromonas lacertae. The sequence continues at coordinate 12,368 of NGBS01000225.1, read as the reverse complement.
CCATATATTTTTAACACCATTCCAAAAACCATGCAAGAGTCACTTATACTATTAGCTACAGTAGTCCATATACTTGTATTACCAGATGAAGATGTTAACCAGTTCCATAAATTATGATATAGTCTATTCCACATACCTTGTAATAATATATTAGCCCAACCAGATATTACAACTTTTTCTTCATCAAAACCAAATATTTTATGCATTAAGGTTGGATTATATAACAATATACCACCTATAAACTGGTTCATACCAAAAGGCATAGGTATTAAATTTATAATAGCACTAAGACTTCCACTAAATACAGTTAACATAGCAGTACTTAATCCCCAATACATAAATTTAGCAGCAGAAGTTATACCATGATCTTCAAACCACTTAAATAGTTTATTACTAAACCACTGTTTCTTTTCTTCAGACATTTGATTTACTTTTGATGCTAAATCTTCTTTTTCCTTCTTTTCTAAAGTATATTTTTGTTGCCATTCTGCTGCTTTTTCATTATATTCTTGACCATTTTGATTATTTACCCATCGTTGACTATTTACATAAGAACCTGTATTATAAGCAGCAGGATTTGGCTGATTTTGTATATAAGTATTAGAGTTAATCCACTCACCTTGATCATTTTGATAAAAAGTATTTAGTGGATTTTGTATAAAAGGGTTTTGATATTGAGAAGTTAAGTTAGTAGGATCTCCATAATAATTACTATATGGTTTATTAAATTGCCCAATATTTTTATAATATCTTCCAAATTGGTCTGTTATTTGAGACATATATAATTTATATTTATCTTCATCAGACATATAATTATTTTCTGTAGCATTAATATTTGGATTAACAGGTCTATCTTGCCTAAATTTATTTAATAGAGTAGAATCATATAGTTCTAATTGTGTATTAGCAGAATCAGCTAAATCTTTATCTACATTAGCTGTAGGATTAGCTAAATTTGATAAATCTAACTTTATTTTTTTATTACTAGATAATTTTTTGTCTATTAGAGATTTCAATTTTTGTCTTAGATTAGATTGATTATATAATTCATTTTCCTCACTATTTATTTCATCCTCATACTGTATCTTTCTCTTTTTATTATTATTTTTATTATGTTGTTTATGTTTACGTGTTCTAACTTGTTTAATAACAGGCATTAGAAAATATTAAAAAAAAAAATAGAAAAATAGAATAATCAAAAATAAAAATATTATCAAAAAGAAGAATATTATAATAAAGTATATTATAATATATATTATATTTATTATTATTATTATTCTATACATCATCTGTTAACATATTATTTAATTTTTCATAACTCTATCTTTAAAACCTTTTCTACTATCAGCTCCTGTTGGATCTAATTTAGAAATTTCTTCTCTTGCCTGAGCCAATTTCTTAGCATAGTCAAAATAGTTTGGCCTATTCATGGACTGATACATCATTGAGCCAAATAAATGTTGGTCGTCTAATTCTCTTTGGTTGGTAGCTATAGGATTTGCTAAATTATTACCTATTTTTAAATCGCTAACATATTGCTGATCTTTTATTCTATCCCTTTCTAACATTTCTTGCATAAGAGATAATTTTTAATTTCAGAATTATTTTCATCTTTTTTAGCTTCATTTAATTTACCTATTTTATGTTTTATTTGTTCTATTTGTTCATCTCTTAAATTATTTCTATTTTCTACTTCATCTTTTGCTGTTGATGTTAAATAGTTTTGATATAAATTTTGATAATATCTGTTATGATCATATGTAGAATTTTTCTTCTTACCTCTAATTTTCTTGTTATTTTCTTTTTAATTAAGCGTTGTATGTTCTTTTTAAGATATTTACGCATATTTTATTTATTTAATACAAAATACAAAAGCAAAAAGAAATAAAATAATAGTCAAAATAAAGATTTTAGATATAATAAGGATCAATAGGAGTAGTTACAATTTCTCTTCCATTAATATCATTAGGAATAATAACATCACTTTCTTCTTCTTCTTCCTTTTTTTCATCTTTCATTTTTTCTTCTTTATCATTTTTATCTTTTTTATTATTATTATTAATTTTAGATTTCATATATTTCTTTTCATATTTAGATAATTTTTCTTGTACTTCATTACAATATGCTTGTAATTCCTTCTTTGTCATTCTAGATAAAGGAACACTATCTTCACCTTTTTTTGGTCTTCCACGACCTCTTTTACTAGGAGGTTCATCTAATTTATTACTCTTACCTCCAGAATGACTATGTTTAGATTTTCTAATTTCTATATCCTTAACACCTTTTCTTTTAGGTTTTTCACTATATTTTTTAGACTTTTTAGATTTGCTATTACTATTATTATTATTACCATTTCCAACAATATTTTTTATTTTATCTTTATATTGAACATATTCATCTGGATGTTCTGTTTTTAAATAAGTTTTAATTGTCTCATATAAGAGAGCATTGTCAGAATCATTTTTAATTTTATCGAGATCATCATCTCCTGACTCAGTACTTTCAGATGAATAACTCATTCTATCATCCTCTTCCTCTGATTCTGAAGAATAAGATCCTTGTGATTGAGAGTCTTGTTCGCTATCACTCATAATATATATTTATTTTATTTTATTTTATTTATGAAAAATAATAATAATAATAATAATCAAACAAATAATAATAATAGTAATATAATAATAATAAACATTATTAGCAATATTATTTTTTTATGCTCCAGGCACTTTAGTTTTCAAATATGCACTTAATAATGCTTGTTGGTTAGCACCTCCATTAAAAGGCAATCTGGCACCTCCTCTTCTTCTATGTCTTCTTCTTCTTCCTAAGCCCATCATAGCTAAGCCATTGCCTACATCATTGTAGCCTAACTCTCTAGCCACTTTAGAGGCTATTTTGTGGTCTTTTGCCCAATTGAAGGCCTTGCTTGCACCACTTTTGATCTTACCCCATATTGACTTTAAAGAACCACCTCTTCTACGTCTACCTCTTCTAGCATGTCTTCTACGATGTCTTCTGCCACCTAAAACCATTTTGATTATGTTATTTTAAAAATAGATAAAAAAAGTAAGAAATAAGTAGAATAATTATTTTAGAGAACTCTATCTTTATTATCTATATAACGATTATCTAAGTTTTTAGTACTATTACTCTTCTTCTTCTATATCTTCTTCTTCTTCTTCTTCTACCACCTGTTGAAATTCCTTCTTTTCTAAGACAAGAAGAAGGTCCACCTACAGTTTTTCTCACTAATAACTTATTTCCTGATTTATTGCCATATTTTTTAATTATTTCTGACCAATTAGTAGCACCACCTCTTCTACTTCTTCTTCTTCTCTTACGTCCATAACCTACATTACTTACTACATTACCTAGTGCTGGTCCTACACCAGGTATTAAACTAGCAGCTGTAGACAATATCTTAGTTTTCTTTAAAAAGCCTTTCACACCATCCCAAAACTTACCTTTTCCTATAACATATCTTCTGCAACATTTTCTTTTACTGCTTCTTCTTTTTACCATAATAAATAAAACTATTTTAAAAATATGAAAATAAGAAATAACTTCTATTATGTTTATTATATCTATAAGCATTATATATTCAATCAATCAATAAAAGAATAAAATGTCAGAAGGTCCTATTCCAGATTATCAATTTCAAAGTGGTGTTGCTCCACAAGCAGATGGTCATAATCCTGTATATATACAAACACCTCAACAACAGCAACAACAGCAACAAAATGAACAAGAATTACAACAAATTCTTCAACAAATACCACCAGATGTTAGACAATTATTATCAACATTGAATCCAGGCACATATCGAGAAGCATTAAGAATATTAAATCAAATGGCTGACGAAGTATTAATGCAAGACATACCTTCATAAATAACCATAATATAAATATCTGTTATACTTTTAATAATAACTATTCTTTGTTTTTTCTTTTGTAATAATATAAAATGAGTTCTAACAATAATAACAAAAAGTTCCAAACTACTATGCACATATTTAACATAGTAGATGATGATTTGAGTGATAATCCAGACCATAACTTAGAAAATATAACTGCTATGAAAAGAAAGCGTAATGCTGAACAGGATTATGAGGATATGATGGATTACTTCTATGGAGAAGCTGAAGGTTGTGGAGGTTCAGACGACGAGGATTCATACGATTCTGAAGATGATGAAAATGCATCAGATGTCGATTCAGAAGGTAACTTAATAGGTTTCATAACTAACGATGACGATGATGATGAGTCATATGAGCCAACAGAATCTGAAGAGGAGGAGGATGAATACGCATCTAGCGATGATGATATGCAAGATAAAAATAAAGATGATATAATAATAATAAAAGGTAAAAGAAAAAATATAACAAATGCTTTATTAAACTCATTAGCTCCATTTAGGAAGCATTTAGTCAAAAAGGACGGTTCTAAAGCCGGTTCCGAAAACCGAGAAAGCGACTTGGTTGAAAATCTCTCAGATTCTGAGTAATATTTTTATATAACATAATTTTTTTTGCTATTTTTTTTTTTTTGTTATTATTATTATTATGTCAACAAAAAGTATATGGGAGCCTATGCAAAGTGATACTAACAACCAGGCTGTATATAAAATACCTTCTGTAGCTAACGCGCCAAATGCAGAATCTAATAAATCTAATGAGCCTATAAGAAATGAAGTACCTTCATTAAATTTATCTGAAGCAGAAAGAATTAACCAGGAGGCAGAAGATATATTAAAGAAGTTAAGTCAAAGTAGATCAGTAAATGAATTACCTATAGGTGGTTGTAATGAGATTACTGGTCATGTAAACATAGCATCACCTCAGCAAATAGAAAATATACTACTTATGTGGAAACTTGTACTTTTAGAGAATCCAAGTGAATGTAATATATTCAATCTATGTAATAGTCAAAAGATTAATTTCTGTGTAAGACATATAGATCCTATTATTAGATTATGTGAAAATGCAAGTACTCCATATGGTATTATTATAAGAAGTTTAAATCAAACAGTGAAAGCATTATTTGAAATATCTTCAGAAAATAGAAGTAATTTTATATGTGTATGTAAAACAGAGAGAGAATGGGATCTTTATGATAAGTTATGTTATCATATATTTAATACAATAAGCACAATTCAAAATACAGAAATAGTTGCTTATTTTTAAATTTACAATTAATTAATATTAATTAAAATTATTTCATTTTATATATCTATATATATATTTGAAATTAACTTATTTTTAAATTTTGAAACGACTAAATAACTAAAAGCCTCACATGATCTTTATTTTGAATTTCTATTGGACCACTTGTAATTAGTAATTCATTGGTTGAGAATATCTTTTATGTCTGTCACCTATCAAATAGATAAAGAGAATGTTTATGTAAGCTTACCACAAGTTAATATAGCTTACTTAACATTCCAAGGTAAATATAAACAAGTAGAAGCAAAAACTAATTATCATTTGTTATCCTTTAATAGAATTAAGGTGCAGACATATAATAATGTAGCTATAAGAAATTTACAGAAGGAAGTGGTCCAACCATTAAACAAATTATATATTGGGATTATTAATCAGATGTATTCCGAATTCAAGAACGATCCAGATTTATTGGAGTTGATTATGAAGTGGGGAAATAAGCTTTATTTCAAGTTCCCTAAAGAAAACATGGAATCTCCTAAAGTTAATGTTTGGAGTTGGGATTCAAAAGGTTATAATATTATGGAAGGTAGACTTCATTGGTGTGAATTTGATGTAAGAATCAGACAATTTTCTGTGATTCAATCTAAAGATGGTGTAGGTAACTTTTATATTTATCCTAAATTTGAGTTGGATTCTAGTATTGTGGATTTAACACCATCTACTAAACTTATAGAAGATGTTAGTAATTTAGAATCAGAATCTGGAATTGTAGCACCTAATAATTCTGCTATTAATGATGATGATGATGATTTAGAGAATGCAGATACAGAACCTACAACACCTAATTTGAATTTAAGTGTTAAAAGAGAAACATATGGTTCTGCTAATGATTTTAATACTAATAATAATAATAGACAAAATAATGTAAACAAGAAGTATAAAAAGAATTAGTTTAATTAATACTAATTATTACTAATTATTACTAATTACTAATTACTACTACTATTAAAATGTTTCACCTTTATAATTTCTGTTTGTATAAATATAACAAGTTTGAATAGGAATTTCAAAAATTCCTTTTTCTGTATTCATATATTCAATACTAAAATGTATATTAGTATGAGCAGTTTGTTCGTTTAAATATAAAGATTGTAAAATATTAGAACCTCTATCATTTACTATAATTTCTAAACCCATACCTCCACCTACATCTATTAAATCAAGATATTCATTTAAACTATTTTTATATGATTCATTTGGTATATTCCAATTATCTAATCTTTTGATTTCAAATTTACTATATTGGCTAACATCTTGATAGAAAATAATAGGTTGTTTGATCTTAAAAAGTATAAAATTAGGATAAAAATCTAAATGAATTATGTGAGAGCTTGAATATGTCTTATCAAAGTTCCAAACAGTAAAAGAGAATGAAACCATTTGTCTTCCACATAATGTTGGATATCCAATAGGAGTTAATCCTTGAGCTATATAACGTTGAATTTGTATCACATGTTTAGTTGTAGCTAATCCAATAATATCATCTTTCTTTACAACATCTTTAACATCTTCTTTAGATGCTAATACTGTAACATCTGGCATTTTAGTATTTTGTTCTTCAATCATATTTTCAATCTTAGTTAATTCCTTACTCACTGCTCCTATATCTCCACTACTAGATACAGCTATTTTTTTTGCTACATGTCCAAACATATTTATGTTGTATTGGCAATAAGAAAAAATAAATAAAAATAAAATAAAAATAATAAAAAACATTATTATTAAATAATAACATATATTATTCACTATCAGAATTATTATTAGAAATATCAGTATCAATATCACTATCACTAATATCACTATTAATATTATTAAATTTTAAATCGAAATTTATTCTAAATTCATGCGTTACGTTGTCTATGTATAAGAAAGAATGATTGTTATAAGTAGTAGCTGTTTTATAAAGATCTTTGAACTTATTAAAATCTATCCATATATTTAAACTATGATATAAGTTCTTTAAATTAGCTTGGGAAAGATTCTTAAAAACTAAGCAATAGTCAAGTTGTAACCTAGAACTAGGTGTTATATCAGTTATATATTGACTTGAAATAATTACTTTACTTTTATAATGTCTATTAGACTTTAATAACTTTGAAATAGATCTATTGCATAAGTCATAAGATATATCATCAAAAATAAATATATTTTCAGGATAGTCAAAATTCTTTTTATCTACTTCTTTTATATTTTCTAATACAGCATCTAAAACGTTTATTCTTTCATCATCTACTATACTATCATAACAGTGATACTCTATTTCATTATATTTCAACATATCTGTTATTTTTTCATAAATTATATCTTTTGTTATTGTGCCAACAAAGAAATAAACAACTTGATCACTTTTGGATAATAGCAGGTGTTGAATCATATTAAAAATTAAAGTTGTTTTACCAGAATTTTTCTTAGCTAATACAAAAATATTGCAGAAAGGTTCTGAAAAGTAATCATAACCAACAACAGATTTTTTACCCTTTTTCTTTTTTATTTTTTCAACAGACTCTACAGGGTTTATAGTAATATCGTTTATTTTTTCAAGTTGCATTTATTTAATATAAGAAATATTAAAAGACAAAAAGAATAATAGAAATAGTCGATATAAGTAATATAAGAAGAATAAAGAGAATAGTTATTTAAACAACACTAACAATACCACTTCCATTAATAGTACATAATCTACCTGTAATAATATAAAATTTATGACATATTCTATGTGTTGTAAATGCTGGATCTCCAGGACAACTAATTTCAAAAGTAATTTTTAAATCAGCAGCTAAAGGTCTACCTGCTTGATTCTTAATATTATCTAAATCTCTTGAACCAAAGTTTAAAATTTCGAAAAATTTCTCATTGAAACTTTTATCTTGTCTGAAAACATCATACCAAGAATCTTTAAAATAATCTTGTACCATCATATAACTATCATAATATTGCATTAAAGCATAATCTGGCTGATGAACGAAGTCGTTTATCATCCATCTAAATTGTGCATTTTCTGGTATACGTAACCATTTACTATCGTCTTCATCCCATGGTCTATAAATAATAAATCTTAAAAATGGTCCATTAGAACTATTCAATGTAAAACTATAATTGAATATTCCATTAGGAGAACTATAAGAAACTTGATGACATCTAAAATCATTGAATTGTATTGGTTTAGATAAACAATAGTTTTTAGTATTGTTATTGCATTGACTATCCTTATTATAATATGCATAAAATCTCATATTTTCTATTTTTATGTTATTTTCAACAACTTCTGGTGTTGTAAAATGAAATGAAGAATCTGCTTTAGTTTCACCTTTTTTACTAGTAGCTTTATCAGCCCAAGATTTAAATGGACCAAATTTATCAATAGTTTGGAATTTAACACATATATACATACGTTCTGCAAAGAATACATCACTTTTCATTGCTGCAAATGTATTATAAAATCTTCCTAAAGGTATTTTAACATGTAATCTAAATTCTGGCTCATTATCATATGTATAATGACTATCGGCAGCATCTTTTATTTTGATATTTTTATTATATGGTATTACAAACTCAGCTTCATCTTCTATAACTTTATCTTTAATTTTATCATTCCATTTCAATTTAATACCATCATAATAATTTGCTTGATAATACTGATCTGGTCTCTTACGAACAATTTCATCCATAAATATACGATATGGTTCATAACTATCATCCACTCTAACTAAATCTGTACCTGTCTGATTGCATATTCTGAATGAAGCAATACCAAAACCTTCTTTTAATCCTTTAATAAAATTAGGATAACTATCTCTATCACTAGTTGCATTACCAGTCCATGCTTGCACACTACTTTTAATTGGCGTAGTTCTAATAACAAGATCATACTGAATGTAAGACTTAGACAAGTTAATTATGTTATCTCCGCTTAATTCAAACTTTATTTCTTGAGTATATGTATCCCCATTTATAGTCCAATCACTTGCTGATCCAACTGGACTTAATTTTACATACTGATAAAAAGGAAGCATAACAGGTGTCTCTACACCATGTTTTTGTTCTTTAGGAATAGATAAAGACATATTAAGCAAAGAAATAATAGATTAAAAAGAAATTAATTAAGTTCTTTTAAAAACAACAATACTCATACAAAACTCTAATATTATCTAAATTCAACTCATAACCATTTTGCTGTGTAATCTGCAAAATGATCTGACCATTACTATAAGTATTATTAAACTTTTTACTAGTATTAAAAATATCATAATTCTGATAAGTGATAAAACTTGATTCAGGATTTGTTATAGGAATACTATCTAAAACATGACTATCTTGATCTATATTTACTATATCCATTCTAATAGTAATGGAAGTAACCCATATTAAAGTAGGTCTGAAAGGTAATTGAACTAATGGTAATTGTCTTTCAATATATCTTTCTTTATTATCTTTAATCATACCTTGGTTCAAATTTAATATTACCTTCTGGATTATAACAATCAAAATAACCTTTCTTTGATATACCAAAATATTTATATGCTAAATCTTTAGTAACTATTTTAATAGTTTTAATCCAACATATTGGATAACTATATTTACCACTACTTCTAACAGGATCATATAAGACTGTTGTTTTACCAACTATTTGTAAGTGATTAGTTTGAAAATCATCTTTATCATCTATTTCAAATACATCACCTATAAACATTTGCATATTCTTATCATCCTCTGATAATACTTCTTCATTATAAGGCATAAAATCTTTTAATGTAATATCTTTGAATACATTGTTAATAATCTTAAGTATTTGATCTTGAGTATAAAAACCTTCTGGTATTTTAACTCCTTTATATAATTCATCTCTATCAAATTTATAAGATCCATAACTTGGATTAACTTGTAAATCTATGAATATACTGAAAGTGTCATTAGTATCCTCTTGTATAGTAGGAAAACTATTAGGAATAACACAGTCTTTCAATGAAATGTCAGAATAATCTTCATCGAATGCAGGTAAATGCAAAACTTTTTTATACTTAGTAGAAAACTGATTAGCAGAAGATACCATATCAGAATTTAAGGTAATAAGTACGATGTTCATAAGGAATCATTTGTTTTTATATAAATGTGTAACCGAAATTGAAGAAATAAGCATAATAAGCATTATTAATATTATAAGCATTTTTGCACAATTTAATATTTTTAATTTCTGTTTATACAATGAGCGTAGAAAATTCTAAGCAATCTAAAAAGGTTAATCTATGTTTGAATAACTTAGATAAGCATATAATAATGCGATGTTTCAGAAATGATGGTAAAATTAGATCTCCCACTAGAACTAAACTTTATAATTACATCTCTGGTATGAAGTCTGAACTCACATACAACGAAATTAGATATATACTACAGTACATTGATCCAGAGTATCAATGCGATGTAGAAGAAAGGCTTAAAAAAGGCTTATGGTTTAGAGACTTAAGTAAAGAATTCGCAATAGATGAGAACAATTTACCTCCATTCTCATCATCATCATTCATAAGAAGTTTTAATAACAAAGAGAAGAGGACTATGGGTCAAAAAAGGATTATAGAAAACCAACAAAATATTCAACAACAATTAAAGAAGATAATTAATCTAAATGAACAAGTCAAGAAGATAATCCCATCTGAGACACTTATTAAAAACACATCAAAAGTAATAAATAGTAATTATAATACGCTTTATTCTCTAAATAATAGAGAAAGTAATAGTAATAGCAATCTATCTCTTGATAGCATTAATGATATCGCACGTGATGAATGTTATATGAGTTACAACAATCTATTTAATGATAGTTTGAATAATGGTTATATGTATTAATATGTCTTTTATAGTTTTATTTTGTTTTTTGTTCAATTTTTTAAATTAAATTGCTTCAATTACTTTTAAAAAACTCTGTTTTGAATGGAAAACGATTATTTTAACATATTTCTAAGCGTCTTAGTCTTTATTCTCTATATTATAGCTATGGCATTGTGGAAATATATGAAATCTCACAATTGCTTTACCTAATTCACAAGAGCTGTCAGATATGAGAGTCAATATGAATGAGCATTATAGAGAGAGGTCTTGCTCATGAAGAAACTATCAACAATTTAAAAAGTCAGATTGAAATTAATGACATTTTGAAAAGCAAATCAAATATAAACTCAAAGATAGGTAGATATAAACAAACTATTTAAATATATGTTACTAATGTTATTAAATTGTTTATATATTGTTATTTAAAGTTTTTAAAAATTTGGGTTATTAAAAAATAACAAAAATTATATCACCATTTTTACGTTATATTTTATTATTTTATTTGATTTTTTAATATTATATAGCAAGAAATGGCAAGAACAAGAAGAAGTGCTTGCATTAGAACATGTTCAGATACTCATACATATCAGGATTTAATATATTTATCATTCAATTTACTTAAATTAGATTTAATATACATAATAAATTATATTGGTGTAGATTTATCAAGTTTCCTATATGATGCAACTTATATTAAAGTGTATATCAAATTTTTATCCAAATTATTAATTAATATGATTAATGATTCAAATTCTTGTAATAATATATACATGTTTTCAGTATTGAACTATTTTGTCAACTATGTTTGTTCATTTAAAATGGAGAAAATTGTATTTAATAGATTGTTTAGAATGCTGGAATATTTATACAACATTACAAATGTAATATATAGAAACAATTATCTCTATTATAATACAAATGATTTAAATAGAATTGCATTTAATCCTATAAGAAAATCAGCAAAATCAGAATCTATTAGAGATGCAAGATTAATTATAGATTATAGTAATAAAATTATGGAATCCTTTAATACTAGAACTATATATCAAAAAGACAAATTCATTCGTTCATTTGGAAATATGAACATAAAATTAAATCCAATTAAAAACGAATTCGATTTAGTTGGAGATAGTATAGATGGATATTTAACAGGTTATACAGGATATTTTGGAGGTGATATAAGAAAAAATTATAAATGGCGTTGAATTAGATAATTCTTTATTTTTTATAGGTTTTGGTGATATGGATTCAGTAGTAGCAAGTATTTATCCTGATAATATTGTATATAATATTAAATTTCCAATTGATAATATTAATCAAAAGAAAA
>NGBS01001187.1:0-82042 GCA_002245135.1 Proteromonas lacertae | reverse complement strand
ATTCTTAAAAACTAAGCAATAGTCAAGTTGTAACCTAGAACTAGGTGTTATATCAGTTATATATTGACTTGAAATAATTACTTTACTTTTATAATGTCTATTAGACTTTAATAACTTTGAAATAGATCTATTGCATAAGTCATAAGATATATCATCAAAAATAAATATATTTTCAGGATAGTCAAAATTCTTTTATCTACTTTTTTATATTTCTAATACAGCATCTAAAACGTTTATTCTTTCATCATCTACTATAACTATCATAACAATGATACTCTATTTCATTATATTTCAACATATCTGTTATTTTTTCATAAATTATATCTTTTGTTATTGTGCCAACAAAGAAATAAACAACTTGATCACTTTTGGATAATAACAGGTGTTGAATCATATTAAAAATTAAAGTTGTTTACCAGAATTTTTCTTAGCTAATACAAAAAATTGCAGAAAGGTTCTGAAAAGTAATCATAACCAACAACAGATTTTTTACCCTTTTCTTTTTATTTTTCAACAGACTCTACAGGGTTTATTGTAATATCGTTTATTTTTTCAAGTTGCATTTATTTAATATAAGAAATATTAAAAGACAAAAAGAATAATAGAAATAGTCGATATAAGTAATATAAGAAGAATAAAGAGAATAGTTATTTAAACAACACTAACAATACCACTTCCATTAATAGTAACATAATCTACCTGTAATAATATAAAATTTATGACATATTCTATGTGTTGTAAATGCTGGATCTCCAGGACAACTAATTTCAAAGTAATTTTTAAATCAGCAGCTAAAGGTCTACCTGCTTGATTCTTAATATTATCTAAATCTCTTGAACCAAAGTTTAAAATTTCGAAAAATTTCTCATTGAAGCTTTTATCTTGTCTGAAAACATCATACCATGAGTCTTTAAAATAATCTTGTACCATCATATAACTATCATAATATTGCATTAAAGCATAATCTGGTTGATGAACAAAGTCGTTTTATCATCCATCTAAATTGTGCATTTTCTGGTATACGTAACCATTTATTATCGTCTTCATCCCATGGTCTATAAATAATAAATCTTAAAAATGGTCCATTAGAACTATTCAATGTAAAACTATAATTGAATATTCCATTAGGAGAACTATAAGAAACTTGATGACATCTAAAATCATTGAATTGTATTGGTTTAGATAAACAATAGTTTTTAGTATTGTTATTGCATTGGACTATCCTTATTATAATATGCATAAAATCTCATATTTTCTATTTTTATGTTATTCTCAACAACTTCTGGTGTTGTAAAATGAAATGAAGAATCAGCTTTAGTTTCACCTTTTTTACTAGTAGCTTTATCAGCCCAAGATTTAAATGGACCAAATTTATCAATAGTTTGGAATTTAACACATATATACATACGTTCTGCAAAGAATACATCACTTTTCATTGCTGCAAATGTATTATAAAATCTTCCTAAAGGTATTTTAACATGTAATCTAAATTCTGGCTCATTATCAAATGGTATAATGACTATCGGCAGCATCTTTTATTTTGATATTTTTATTATATGGTATTACAAACTCAGCTTCATCTTTATAACTTTATCTTTAATTTTATCATTCCATTTCAATTTAATACCATCATAATAATTTGCTTTGATAATACTGATCTGGTCTCTTACGAACAATTTCATCCATAAATATACGATATGGTTCATAACTATCATCAACTCTAACTAAATCTGTACCTGTCTGATTGCATATTCTAAATGAAGCAATACCAAAACCTTCTTTTTAATCCTTTTATGTAATTAGGATAACTATCTTTATCACTAGTTGCATTACCAGTCCATGCTTGCACACTACTTTTAATTGGCGTAGTTCTAATAACAAGATCATACTGAATGTAAGACTTAGACAAGTTAATTATGTTATCTCCGCTTAATTCAAACTTTATTTCTTGAGTATATGTATCCCCATTTATAGTCCAATCACTTGCTGAGCCAACTGGACTTAATTTTACATATTGATAAAAAGGAAGCATAACAGGTGTCTCTACACCATGTTTTTGTTCTTTAGGAATAGATAAAGACATATTAAGCAAAGAAATAATAGATTAAAAAGAAATTAATTAAGTTCTTTTAAAAACAACAATACTCATACAAAACTCTATATTATCTAAATTCAACTCATAACCATTTTGCTGTGTAATCTGCAAAATGATCTGACCATTACTATAAGTATTATTAAACTTTTTACTAGTATTAAAAATATCATAATTCTGATAAGTGATAAAACTTGATTCAGGATTTGTTATAGGAATACTATCTAAAACATGACTATCTTGATCTATATTTACTATATCCATTCTAATAGTAATGGAAGTAACCCATATTAAAGTAGGTCTGAAAGGTAATTGAACTAATGGTAATTGTCTTTCAATATATCTTTCTTTATTATCTTTAATCATACTTGGTTCAAATTTAATATTACCTTCTGGATTATAACAATCAAAATAACCTTTCTTTGATATACCAAAATATTTATATGCTAAATCTTTAGTAACTATTTTAATAGTTTTAATCCAACATATTGGATAACTATATTTACCACTACTTTTAACAGGATCATATAAGACTGTTGTTTTACCAACTATTTGTAAGTGATTAGTTTGAAAATCATCTTTATCATCTATTTCAAATACATCACCTATAAACATTTGCATATTCTTATCATCCTCTGATAATACTTCTTCATTATAAGGCATAAAATCTTTTAATGTAATATCTTTGAATACATTGTTAATAATCTTAAGTATTTGATCTTGAGTATAAAAACCTTCTGGTATTTTAACTCCTTTATATAATTCATCTCTATCAAATTTATAAGATCCATAACTTGGATTAACTTGTAAATCTATGAATATACTGAAAGTGTCATTAGTATCCTCTTGTATAGTAGGAAAACTATTAGGAATAACACAGTCTTTCAATGAAATGTCAGAATAATCTTCATCGAATGCAGGTAAATGCAAAACTTTTTTATACTTAGTAGAAAACTGATTAGCAGAAGATACCATATCAGATTTAAGGTAATAAGTACGATGTTCATAAGGAATCATTTGTTTTTATATAAATGTGTAACCGAAATTGAAGAAATAAGCATAATAAGCATTATTAATATTATAAGCATTTTTGCACAATTTAATATTTTTAATTTCTGTTTATACAATGAGCGTAGAAAATTCTAAGCAATCTAAAAAGGTTAATCTATGTTTGAATAACTTAGATAAGCATATAATAATGCGATGTTTCAGAAATGATGGTAAAATTAGATCTCCCACTAGAACTAAACTTTATAATTACATCTCTGGTATGAAGTCTGAACTAACATACAACGAAATTAGATATATACTACAGTACATTGATCCAGAGTATCAATGCGATGTAGAAGAAAGGCTTAAAAAGGCTTATGGTTTAGAGACTTAAGTAAAGAATTCGCAATAGATGAGAACAATTTACCTCCATTCTCATCATCATCATTCATAAGAAGTTTTAATAACAAAGAGAAGAGGACTATGGGTCAAAAAAGGATTATAGAAAACCAACAAAATATTCAACAACAATTAAAGAAGATAATTAATCTAAATGAACAAGTCAAGAAGATAATCCCATCTGAGACACTTATTAAAAATACATCAAAAGTAATAAATAGTAATTATAATACACTTTATTCTCTAAATAATAGAGAAAGTAATAGTAATAGCAATCTATCTCTTGATAGCATTAATGATATCGCACGTGATGAATGTTATATGAGTTACAACAATCTATTTAATGATAGTTTGAATAATGGTTATATGTATTAATATGTCTTTTATAGTTTTATTTTTGTTTTTTGTTCAATTTTTTAAATTAAATTGTTCAATTACTTTTAAAAAACTCTGTTTTGAATGGAAAACGATTATTTTAACATATTTCTAAGCGTCTTAGTCTTTATTCTCTATATTATAGCTATGGCATTGTGGAAATATATGAAATCTCACAATTGCTTACCTAATTCACAAGAGCTGTCAGATATGAGAGTCAATATGAATGACATTATAGAGAGAGGTCTTGCTCATGAAGAAACTATCAACAATTTAAAAAGTCAGATTGAAATTAATGACATTTTGAAAAGCAAATCAAATATAAACTCAAAGATAGGTAGATATAAACAAACTATTTAAATATATGTTATTAATTTGTTGTTAAATTGTTTATATATTGTTATTTAAAGTTTTTAAAAATTTGGGTTATTAAAAAATAACAAAAATTATATCACCATTTTTACGTTATATTTTATTATTTTATTTGATTTTTTAATATTATATAGCAAGAAATGGCAAGAACAAGAAGAAGTGCTTGCATTAGAACATGTTCAGATACTCATACATATCAGGATTTAATATATTTATCATTCAATTTACTTAAATTAGATTTAATATACATAATAAATTATATTGGTGTAGATTTATCAAGTTTCCTATATGATGCAACTTATATTAAAGTGTATATCAAATTTTTATCCAAATTATTAATTAATATGATTAATGATTCAAATTCTTGTAATAATATATACATGTTTTCAGTATTGAACTATTTTGTCAACTATGTTTGTTCATTTAAAATGGAGAAAATTGTATTTAATAGATTGTTTAGAATGCTGGAATATTTATACAACATTACAAATGTAATATATAGAAACAATTATCTCTATTATAATACAAATGATTTAAATAGAATTGCATTTAATCCTATAAGAAAATCAGCAAAATCAGAATCTATTAGAGATGCAAGATTAATTATAGATTATAGTAATAAAATTATGGAATCCTTTAATACTAGAACTATATATCAAAAAGACAAATTCATTCGTTCATTTGGAAATATGAACATAAAATTAAATCCAATTAAAAACGAATTCGATTTAGTTGGAGATAGTATAGATGGATATTTAACAGGTTATACAGGATATTTTGGAGGTGATATAAGAAAAAATTATAATGGCGTTGAATTAGATAATTCTTTATTTTTTATAGGTTTTGGTGATATGGATTCAGTAGTAGCAAGTATTTATCCTGATAATATTGTATATAATATTAAATTTCCAATTGATAATATTAATCAAAAGAAAAAGAGAATCCATTTCTTCACAAGAGATTTACAAGTGAGTAAAAAACGAAAATTAGAAGAAGAAGAGAGAATGAAGAAAGAAGAAAAGGTTTATCATGAGCTAATTATAATTAGTGACGACGAAGATGATTAATTTATTATTATTAATATTATTATTATTATTGTTATCTTATTGAATTGATGTTTATTTTTTTATTTATTTTATAAGTTTGATCATAATGTTCTTCTTTTTAAGGGAGGAGACTCCTATCTTCAATCCCCAATGAAGATGGGAGTCTCCTCCCTTTTTTTTTCGAAAAATATAATTAAGAAAACAATTAAAACAATTCTAACTAATTACATTTAATCAAATGAAACAAGAAAATCAAAAAGAATAAAATAAAGAAAATTCTAAGAAAATTATATTAGAATTTTTTAGAAAATGCAAAAATAAATTATGACCTAATATGACATAGGTCACGTATTTTTAAAAAGTTTGGTTTGGTGTGCCAGGAGCCCGAGTCATACGGCTCGGTGTGCCAGAACCTTTATTTACTATTATTATAACATCAATTCATCACTTACTTCTCCATTTGGCATATTCTTCACTGTTATTATTATTGATTTTGATTCACTTCTCTCTCTTGGAATTCCTGATATTAAACCACTATTTTTATCAAAGTTCATTCCTATTGGTAAATTTTCTTTATTTTTTATCACAAATAACTTTCCTCCATTTTCAATTGATGGATAAAACTCATAATAGATTTCATTATTCAATTCAAATAAGGTTGATTCATAACTTAATATTGGTTTTTTACTTGAATGAATCATTGTAATTGCAATTCTTTCATCTTTAAAGAATGAGGAATATTTAAACATATTTCTATTTTCATATGATAATTTATACCAACCACCCAAATAGGAGTTCGAAGTTATTTTTAATTGGTTGCTTTCTTTTGCTATACATTTCATAAAAGTATAAGTTTTATTCACTATTAATGATCCTTCTATTGATGAGGAATAAATAGATGTTTTTCCATTTAGTATTTCTAATATCACACTTTCTGCTTGACTTTTGATTAAATAATCCATTATTAAAAACTCATATCCTTCATCACAACCACTTATATTTACACTCACATTAACAGATGTGGTTTTATATGTTATACAATCTACTTGGATTATTCCAGAATATGATCCTATTGCTTTACCTGTTATAATACCATCTGAATCAATAAATATAAAATCAACTGATGAAACTAAGGAAATACTATCACAAATTACATTTGTTGGAGATAATGAAAATTCTTCATTGATTTTTCCAATTAAACTATCACTTGCATATTCAATTATTGGCTCAATTTGGGGTTTAACTTCAAATATTACTTCAGAGAAATATTTTATTCCATCTTTTTCTGCTGTTATTGTATAAATTCTTTCTTTTTCTACAGCATTTACTACTCCAGATATTTCACCTGTTTCATTTGAAAATAATAAATCATCTGGTAAAGATGGTTCTATTGAATATTTGAATTCATCTAATAAAACATTCTTATCTATTATTGTATTTGATATTTCATCATTTACATAATATTTATTATATATTGACGAATATATAAATGGATATGGTTGATCAGTAAATAACCATTCATTTGGTATTAAAGAATATATTCCACTATTATTATTATCATATAATAATTCTAATTCTTTTATATTATCATTTCTACTTTTGGTATAAACCATTCTTAGTTTGTATAATTGATTCGTTAATTCCACTGTTTTGTCTATTTCATGAAAACCACTTCCTAATCCTTCAAACACTATATCTGATCCTAATTCTAATCGACAATAATCATAACATTTTAATCTCATTTTATAGCTTCCACCAGATTCTATATTCATATATCCATTATAATCAGCTATAAATAAACGATTCATTGTTAATGGTAAATTATTCCATAATTCTTCACTTTCACTATGGAATATTGATGATTTTTCTATTCTCTTTAACATCAATTTTGAATCAACTGCTGATTCTGGTTCTTCAAATATATTTATATTCACTATATTAGCTGCATAATATTTAACAAATAATCCATTGATTTTATTCACTTTATTACTTTCACTATAACATATTATTTGAATATTCGTTTTGGAAATATCAATTGCACCATTGGAACTAATTTCTACTAATTTAAATTCATTATCACAATCTGTTGGAAATCCAATTAATGCTCCATCTAATCTGAACCTTAAACCAACTATTGAGGGATTCATTAACCATTTCGATGGATATCCTTCATAAGATGCTGTTATTGTTTTACTCACACCTTCATTATAAGTAATTGTATTAACTCCATAGGATAAATGAGTTAATAAAAATCCACCATTATACATTATCTTGTTTATATTGGTTTTACTTCCTGTTGACTTTTTATAATATGCTTTAAAATTACCTCCACCACCTCCAGCCCATGATAAATATCCAACAATATGATATCCTTTAACTAAATGAACTGAATATGTCTTTTCTATATTCCAAGCAGCTGTTGTATATCTTTCAACCTCAAAATTTCCATAAGCAAATTTTAGTCTATCATCACATACTCCAGATAATACATAATCTCCATCTTCAGCTATATATAAATAACCTCTTAATCTAGCTACAGCATATTGGCATGGAATCCAATAATTAGTTTTACAAGTTGATGGACTTTCTGCAAATACTATTTCAGCATTTGTAATTACTGTTGGATTTTTTACATCATAACCACCATTTTCAAATTTCAACCACATTTCATTCAATGTCTTTCCCATAAATACTTCATCTGAGCTAATACCATCCAAATTTTGTTTTTTCCATATAACAAATTCTAATCCACTTGTTAATACACCTCCTTTTTTCCATACTATTGTCATATTAAACTCTTTATCACTTTGAAGTATTACTGTTGTTGTTATTTCATTTCTTATATCTGTTACTCTTCCATTTATTGTTCCTACTCCATTATAACTCAATCCACTAGGTAAATTTTCAATACTACTTATAACTGGTTTAAGATTACATTTCAATTTCAAATTATATTCAATTTCTAATAAATTCATTGATTCAAAACCATAACTACATTTTATTTCATCTCTTAAGACACTCACATAAACAACTCCTGTCATATCATTATCAAATGTGATTCTCACTGATTTTATAAATTCTAATTCATCATCACTTTTCATTCTCAATATTTTACCAGAGTATGTTAATCCAGGTATTATTGTTGATAAAGATTTTATGTCTTTTTCTAATCTAAGTGTATTTTCTTTATAAGGTTTGGTTGATAAATATAAATTTGTGGTTTTACATTCATGATTAATTATTTCATTTTCCCATATTCCATTTTCATCACATTTTCTTTCTTTATATCCACTCAGACATTCAATTATTGATGATTCACCTGCAAATGCTTTTTTAAAACCATCATAACTATTACATATTGGAAGAGAAACTGAATTTAATATGAATAATCGATATTGAATATAATGAGCAAATTGATTTATATCATATGCAGCTACATCAACAACAACCAATCTGTAACTTTCATATGATTTTCTTATATTTCTTAATGGAAAGGTTTTTATTTCACTACAAAACAAACCACCATTCAAACCTAAATCAGTATTGGAATATAATTCTTCCCATTCTGGATGATCTTTATCAGTTGCACCTAATATTTTTATATTCTTTGGACGATTGTTGAAATTATTACTACAACCACTTATCTTAAATTCATTGAAATAAAAGGCATTATATCCTTTGAATTTGTATGTTATATAAAATGGAAGAAAATCTGCTTTTCTATTTTTTTCTAATGTAATACCACAATAATCAGGATCTGCTTCTGTATTTACATTGGCAAATGTAAAGGATTTGTGCATATTGGTAAAAGAGATCGGTGGATTTCCTTTTGCTGATATTAAATCGATTTCTGTTACATTTACTGTATTTGTTGTTGTTACTGTTGTTGTTGATAGAATTTTATTAAAATCTAATGAAATAGTTAGTGGATCAGAAACAGATGAATCACTTTTATGAATTTCTATTCCTATTATATTTCTTCCATTCATTAGAACAGGTAAAGGAATTAAGATTGTCTCTTCAGTTGCAGATGTAAATGGTATTATATCACTGCCATTGAAATTTCTTTTGAAGATTTCATCACCATTCACATAGATTATTAATCCATCTTTATAACTAATTCTTAATTTTGATGAGCCACTTATTGAAATATCATTTATCATGAAATAATTTCGATAATATCTAATTGAAGATGCGAAATCAGGGAATGATGAAGATGTTTTTATCCAACCACTTTCTCCATCCACATAATCATTATTCCAATCAGATGATGATGATGGAGTTGAATCAGTATATTGCCATTCACTTTTAATTAATTCATTATCACATTCATGATTTATTGCACTTTCCCATACACCATTATTTCCACATTTTACTTCTTTATATCCACTTCCACAATATACAATTGAAGTCATTCCAAGATTACTTGAAGGATAATCATCATTTGCTTGACATATTGAAAGTGGTTTTTCATCTAATATAAACAATTTCATTTGGATATAATGTCCACATTCATTACTTCCTTGTAGTATATTGATTAGTAGATATTACTTCTAATCTGTAACTTTCAAATGCTTTATTTATTTTGTTTAATGCAAATGTTTTAATATCACTACAATCTTGTCCTGATAATTTTAGATCTGTATTTGTATAAAGTAATATCCAATTTATATTCTCACTATCAACTGAACCATATATCTTTATACTCTTTGGATGAGTTCTAAAATTATTTGAACATCCACTGAGTCTAACTTGATTTACATATTTGGCTACATGATTCTTAAATGTAAAATTGAAATTCATTGGAAACCATTTTGCTGCTCCTAATCTATCTAAACTAACTCCATAATGTCCTGTTGTTATTGAAAACATATTAGAAAATACACCACTAGATCCTACAGGAGCATTACCAGCTTTTGATCTTACAACAACATCTACATTATCTTTTGTTGTTTGAGTTTGTAATCCTCTATCAACAGTTTCAATTGAAGCTGAAAACTCATCAATTTGAGAAAATAGACTTGAACTTGATTTGTGGATTTCTATTCCAATAAAATTGTCAAAACTTTTGATTATTGATTGAGGAATTGAGATTGTTGATTCTATTGATGTTGAAAATGATTTGATTGCTTTAGTTTCTGATGATATTTCTCCTAATGGCATATTCTTTCTGAAGATTTCTATTCCATTTACAAACACTATCAAACCATCTGAATATTTCACTTTCAATATGGGTGAATTTGTGCCAGCTATATCTGGAAGTGTAAATTTTGTTCGATAATAAGTTGTAACTGTCGTCTTCTCAGGAAATGAGGAAGGAGTATAAGTTATCCAATCATTTAGAACATTACTCCAGGAACTATTCTCTTGTGCATTATTTGAATATCCCCATTCACTAATTTCTGGAAATACCGTAACACCTGCTAATTGTCTAACTGAAAGCTGATTCTCTCTATTTTCACTTATCTTTACTTTCACACTTTGATCATCTTCAAGTTCATTCATATTTATTGTCTTAATAACTTTATTATCCACTTCTATTCTTAAAACACCTAATTCGCCTCTTTTTATTCTCTGATTGTTTTTTCTAATTTCATAAACATTTTCACTAAAACACAATTCCATACATTGTATACCATCTACAACTTTCGATCTAAACAACTTTGATAAGTCAATCTTCTCTTTTCCATCATACAAACAAAATGGCTCAATATTTATATCTTTCATGACTTTATTATCCATTTGCCCTTCAATAGAAGCAGTCTGATAATGAAGTTTAACCAAAATGTCTAATTCTGGACAAACTAAGCTGTTACTTTCTAAGCTTTTATCCTTCATCGCATCTATATTACCAGTAGATGTTTGACTTGTAGTTTTCCCTTTAAATTCTTTACAAACAAAGGCATTTTCAGTTCTGTTTTTGTTTAAATTTTGTTCAGTTGAAGTAGATAAGCCTATTTAAAAACAATATAAATTTATTTATACAAATAAACACAATCACAATGACTAATTTCTGCATTGCAAATTTTTAGATTTTTTGAGGATTTTTTTTTCGGTTTTCTGAGTAAAATAGTTGAGTTTTTTATTCACACATTTAGTCTTTTTCTTTAATAACATTAGACTAACAGATAAAATTTAACGACATAAACACCAAAAACGGTTAAATAAAATCATCCAAAAAAATGTACTATTTTCAATACATACTTCATCTATATATTATTTTAATTACATATATGTTGTACATATTTGTCTACAAGCAAATCAGAAAATGTGACTTTTCTTTTCTCTATCTATAACTACATTAACATATAATATACCATTTTTGAAGTACATTATTATCAACTCCTACTGATAAAATCTGTCACAGCATTCAAAAAATGAAAATGAAATTATGAGTCATCAAACATGTTTGGGATGTGAAATTCTTAAAATATATTGTATACTACATGTTATGCTCAATATTGCCCTGTGACGCATATGTATTTTGATTGAATTATATATATTGGTGAATGAAAGAGTAGAGATGGGTAATTAGGTAAGTTTTTGTAGTTGAAGATAAATCCGATAATAAGATGATAAAAATAATTAATATTACTTGAATAAATGAAGATTAGATAAAATGGTTATTAGAGAATTACTCCTTTTGTTATATTGCTGTTTGTGTTTGGTATATCCTTCTAAAGTGTTTTATTTGGAAAATCATAGTGAATTTATGGTATTAGTAAGGAATTATTATGTGAGAGATTTTGAAAAGAAAATTGAGAGTAAATCTTGTCAAGAATTATATAAATATCAAAATCTTATACTTTTTTATTTGCTGACTATTATTCTTACACATTGAATGTGTAAAGTATTTTAATAATCAATTTATATTCAATTGTTTGAGTACCTATTATATGCTCATCTATTTAATCTATCAATATATCTGATAAAAGAGTTTTTTTTAAGAATAATTAATTATTGGTATTATTGGTATTGTTTTCATTTTTTCACTTAAAAAAACAAAATTTACAAAAATGTAATTTACATGTAAAAAGTGATAAAAAACTGTAATGTCTGTATGATGGTTTATAAGAATATATATTACATAGAATATACATGGATTTGCTAATGGTGATGTGGGAGTAGTTTTCAGTGTATTAACATATCATTTTTATAATTTTCATATAGTTCAAAACAAATACACTTAATAAACCACAAAAAAAGTGCAATAGAGTTGGTACAAAAATCCATGAAGGAAGAATTCTGACATGCGAAAACGAAAAGAAAGATTATAGTGATCCACACTTAGAAGAAAATAATACTAATGTGAACATTAAAGCTCTATTAAAAAAGTTTAACAATACCTATTTTTATGGTAAGTTAGAATCAACAGAAGTAAAATGGAGTGAAAGGCTTACAAGATGTGCTGGTAAATGTTATTACAGGGATGGGTCTTGTGTGGTGAAGTTGAGCATACCATTACTTAAACCTCGTTCAAGAAGTGATTTAATTAACATACTATTAGTATATATGATTATAAATCGATTTGATTATTTAGCATGAAATGATCCATGCATATTTATTTTTAACTCTAAAAGATAAAAAACATGAAGCTCATGGAAAAGAATTTAAAAAACATATGAAAAGGATAAATGAATGTGCTAATACAAATATCACAGTGTATCATTCATTTTTCACAGAATTTGATAAGTATATGATATAAGGTTATATATGTATATATATAGTTGCCATCAGTTTTGGTGGAAATGTGATGGAATGTGTAATAAAATAGTAAAAAGATCAATGAATAGAGCTCCAGGTCCGCATGACTTTTGGTTTTCATCTCATCAGGAGAGTTGTGGAGGAATATTTCATAAAATAAGACAGCCTCTTGGTGGTGGTAAGAAAGGCAAAAAAAGTGTAGAGTTGAAAGATATAAGAAGTAAAACTAGATTAAGTAGATTATTAAATGATAATCCTCCTCCTGTAGTTGTTAAAAGAATAAAAACTAAAGAAGAAAGTGATAAAGTGATAAATGTTGATGATGATGATTGTTTAGATGATAAGAAAAGAAAATTGTTAGGTGAAATGAAAGATCCTTTTAATGTGTTAGAAGCAAGAAAAAGAAGAAGAATAGAATGAATGAATTTTAAAGTCGTAATTAATACAATAATATTAATAAAATATAGTATATTTCTTTCTTGAGCAGTAAAAAGAAAAAATTATATCCTAATTGAAAAGGATATATTTTCATATTAAAACTAAAATGATGAAATATTTCATACGCAATGTAATATCATCACTATTATTAACTAATACTCATGTATTTTATATTCCTATATTTTATCTAGCAGAAAAGAAACATTCATTAAATAATTATAAAATATTATTATTTTCTTCATCATTTTCATCTACATCATCTTCGTTAATTCCATGTTCATCTTTTAACAAATTCAATTCATATTGTTCATCATCTTCATATTCTGTTGGTTCTTCTGTTGCGTTTGTATTAGTATTTAAACTATCATTATCATTTTCATTATCATTATCGTCATCATTAGATTTATTTCCTTCTGAGCCATCTTCTGATTCATCTTTTTCTGATTCATTGTCGTTTTCTTCTTCAGATAAATTATCTTCAGAATCATCTTCTTCTGAATTATCATTATTATCTTCTCCACTTTCGTTTTCTTCTCCACTCACTTCTACTTCATTTTCACTATCATTTTTCTCTACCCCATCATTACCAGATGCATCTATATCACCTTTTTCTTCTATTACATTTTCATTTCCACCAGTTTCAGATAAACTACCAGAATTACTATCACTTTTACTTTCATTATCATCTTCTTCATCTTCTTCATCTTCTCCAGATAAATTATCTTCACATTCATTCATCTCATCATCATTCTCAATATTATTCTCATTATAACCTTCAGATAAACTATTTTCTTTTTCTTCTTTATCTTCTGATTCATTACCATTTTCTTTTATATTTTCCTTTGTTTCATGTAGATGATTATTACAATTAGTTGATAATTCTTTTTCTACTTCACCATTCTCTCCATTTTCAACATTTTCTTCATTAACTATTTCGTTATTATTATCATCTGTCTCTTTAGTAAGATTAGAATTACTCTGAACTGATAATTTGTCATTAATATTATTTTCTTTCTCAACTTCTATAAAAGTATCATTAAGTATTTCTGTTTCTTTTTCATTTCTGTTTTCCTTATCATCTTTTTTACCTTCTTCTTCTTTCACATTATCATTTGCAGTTAGTACATTATCAATATTATCACTACTAGCTGAAAATGTGTTATTTGATTCACTACTTTCTTTGTTCTCTTTTGATTCTTCAACTTCCAATTTATTTACAGGAATTTCATTCTTTGAAACATTATCAAATGATAATTCATCATCATCATTATTTTCATCTTTTTTGTTATTAACTAAATTATCGGACATTCTTTCTATTTCATTATCTTCCTTTTCATAATCATTACTTATTGAGAAGGTATTATCTAATTCGCCACTATCTTTATTCTCTTTTGATATCTCTTCTTCTTCAAATTCATTTGAACTACTTTTATCCTTCTTATTATCAGATTCTGTCTTCTTTGAATTAATGGAATTACTATCAAATAGAAAATCATCATCATTGTCTTTCTTTTCATTATCATCTTTCTTTACTTCATTTTCATTACTTATTGAGAAAGTATTATCTGATTCAAATACCTCAGATTTTTTATTTTTTTCTTCTTCTTCTTTTTCACTACTTTTTTCATTTTCTTTTACAATGTTTTCTTCTTTTAGTATATCCAAAAACTCGTCTTCATCATAATCATCATTCTTTCCTTCACTTTCCTTCTTAGTATCTTTCTCAAAATCATCAAAATTGGAAGATAGATCTAATGCTGTTTGATTTTGATCTATTGAATTATTCTCATTCTCTTCATTCTTTGGAGTTGGTTGAATCTGTTCACTGTTAGTTGATTGGAAATCTTCAGAGAATTCTGAATCATTTGGTTGTTGTTTTGATGGTTCTATTTCATTCATTTCATCTTCTTTTTCTTCTTTTTCTTTAGATAATGGAATTAATGGAGGTTTAGATGGTTGTCCTTTTTCTTCATTAGTTGATTTTGTTGTTGTTGTTGGTGGTGGTGGTGGTGGTGCTGAAGAAGAAGAAGAAGATGATGATGATGATAGTTTCTCATCATTATTCTCATTCTCATTTGATTCATTTGCAGGTTCTTCTTTCTTTACTTCTTCATTTTTATTACTTTCATTTTCTTCCTCTTTATCTTCCTTATTGCATTTTTTAATATGACTGTTTCTACTACTCTTTTCATCACTATCCTCTTCTCCTTTTACTTCATTCTCTTTAATCTCAACTTCATTATTATTATTATTACATTCATTTTCTTCTTCTTTATTACTTTCACTTTCTTCATTCTTTTGTTTAGATTTATCTCTTACATACTTTCTATCATCAGAATATCTCTTCCTCATATACTTCGGCTTAATAATATACTCTTTAACAAACTTATTTATCACTATTATTGCATAATAATATATCAAATGGTAAGAATGTAAAGCATTCACAAAATTATAATATCCCAATATCCTCTTATAATAATCAGATGAAAAAATAGCCCAATATGGAATTGATTTAGTTTTAGATAAATTATTATCAATTTTATATTTCTTTTGATTAATCCAATCCATTTCCTTTGTTATAGGAAATATACAAGGAACAACAATTATAATTATATTCTCTTTATCATTCCTATTGTGATTGATTTTGAATAAGGTTTTATTAATTGATATATATTTTGGACATAACATATATTTATTATAACACTTACCACAAGGACATGGAATAGTTAAAGAATGATATTTCTTCATATAATAATTAAATGCTCTAATATAAAAACTATTATTATTATTATTGTTATTATTACACATTTTTGTCCTTTGTTTATAGGATTTATAAACTCCAATGATTTTATCAATACAATATTTATGTCTCACATATCTATTTGGTACAAAATAATACTTTCTAATAAACTTTGCAATTTTTAAATAATAAATGTATAAACCTAACAAATACCTCTTTCTTGTCTCTAATCTTTTTATTTGTGTTTTTGTTGCTATTTGATTCTTTAAATTTGGCTTCTTTAAATTATTTTCTATTGATTGATCACTTTTTCTTAATGGTCGAAGTGTTAATCTTTTGGATTTTGTTTTTGGATCTGATAATTCTGGTGGTAATGATAATCCTAGTTTTTTATTCATATATATTGCTTCTACATGATCTAAATGACGTTTTGTACTTGATTTTTTATTAAATGATGATAAATAGGAGGGTGTTTGCTTCTTTTCAAGACTATTTGATATATATAAAAAACATTAATTATACAATGTAGAATAATTTGTTTTGAATACTATATCAGGATCGCAACCACGCTGTAATGCTTGGAATTCTATAGTGTCACAAAATTCTGCGAGTGATAAGTTAATAGAGAGTGGTTTTGTTGGAATATTCCAAACTTTTGAGAGTTTTACTGAACAGACTAATCTATACGAGTGTTTTTCAGCAGGATCTTTGACAGTATAGTTAAATAAAGGATGAATTCTATTTAGAACAGTGAGTAAAAACAAAATACAAATTAGGTTTTAGAGTTTCTTGATATTCAACTTCTTCAAAAAACTGTTCTTGCTTTGGTTTAGATTTTGGCTCTTTATTCTTCACCAACGACAAAGTAATTTTTGGATAATGAATAACATTATAAACTCTACTTGATCTTGGAACAGACAAATATTCTTCAATATGAGTTGGTGAAGGTGGTGGGCTCAATGTAGCGCAAGAACGACAATACATTTCAAATATATAACGACAGTTTTTTCAAATACGATAAACAGTTGTTAGTTGTTTGTCATTCATAAAGTGTATAGTGAGTATTTTTTCTTTGATAATCAATTATAATTAACATCATCTATTAAGTTATATTTTTGAAGGTATTTATTCACTCTTATAAATATATTTAAGTTACAATAAATATATCTTCCATCATTCTATATTTTTTGAATGCAATAATTTATATTTGATATAGATGAGCGGCTACAGATCTGGAACTCGTTATATGTTCGCCAGAGACTTTAGAAAGCATGGCGCATTACCAAGTCAAGTATACCTCAGAACATACAAAAGAGGAGACATCGTTGATATCAAAGCAGTAGGTAATATTCATAAAGGTATGCCACATAAGATTTATCACGGACGTACTGGTGTTATTTTTGATGTAACCCCACATGCAGTAGGTGTTGAAGTAAACAAACCAGTAAGAAACCGAATTATTAAAAAGAGAATCCATGTAAGAATCGAACATGTAAAACCATCTCACTGCCGTGATGATTTCTTAAAACGTGTTAAATTAAACGCTGAAATCAAGAGAAAATATAAAGATACAAAAGACCCAAAAGGTATTTTGAAAAATAATTATAATTGAATAGATTTAAAACCAGTAAAGAGAATTGTAAAAGGACCACATGATGGATACTATGTTAAAGCCAACAAATTGCCATTATTCTTACAACCATTCCCATATGATACACTTTGTTAAACTATATATTATGCCATCTTCAGAAATATTCCGGGTGATTCATCTAACTGTTGTTTTTGGGGGTTTATAATACATAGAATATATAACTAAGCTATATTTATGAAATTAAGAAAAAGAATTCTTTATAATTATATTTTCATCATATGATAATAGAAGCAATAAAGTTAAACAATATTAGGATAAAAAGGAAACAAATTCAGAAAAATATTCACCAAACGAGAGTGTTAATATTTTTGGTCATTCATGTTGTGCATTAGTAGTACAATTAGAATATCAATAACAAAAATGCTTATAATGCAAATGTAAGTTGAAGAATGAAAAAGAAAAGTTGGGTTTTCGGGTTTTTGAGTTTAAAATGATTAGTGGGCAGGTGATATTCCTAATACTTTGTGGAATATATTTTATTTTTTTCAATATTCAAACCAACATCACTGGATTTGGATCAATGTTTATTGCAAATGTTAAGACTGAAATTACACAAAGCCCAATAAATATTATCACTCAAGGTGTAATGGATCTAGCATGTCAAGATGTCGGTAGTTACTTCGATAGTCTTATTAGTAAAGTATTTATTTTTCTTTCTAATTATTACATATAATAGGGTTTGTACTTGGTTGTAGGTTCTATGTTGACAAAATACACATTTTTATGCAGAGTAAAAGACCAGCTAAACCATTCTACAATTGCACAATTGTCAGTTCCACTCAATGATGTACATCAATTTTCCTATTCATTTCCTTATAAGAAAGGATCAGTTACTGCAGAAAAGGGTATGACAACTTTAGGTATTTCACTAACATACACTCCAGATGCGTATATATTAATTCTTATCCAATATTAAATAGTGATCCTGAATCTCAATACATGCCAGTAGTAATATACACAATAGTAGCAAATGGTTGGCCGTTTATTTCCTATCATTTAAAAATCTTCAAAGAAGCTTACTTTTATTTCCAATGGCATATTATTGAAGGAATAGCAGCAGGTAGAGCAAACAGTAAGAAACCATATTCCACCGACAAATTTGATGATTCAATAATGTATCAAGGTATTTCAAATGATGGTACAAGTATTTATATAAACAAATTAAAAGAAGAAAATCCATTAGAAGTATTTGTACATAGAACACTTTATGGACAGATGTGGAAAGATAAGATAACAATGTTGAAAGTGTTACACCAAATCGAATTTCCATGTGTAATGATAGAAATAGATGTTGATGAAATCTGGACAACAGAACAGCTGGAAACAATCTACGAACTGTTCAACAAACCTAATAATAATAAGAGATGTATGTATTTCCACTGTCACTATTTCATTACACCCTATCATGTTACAATTACACCTGATTTACCAACTCATCAAAATATATATGAATGGATTAGAGCTTGGAGATATGATAAAGGCGATATTTGGTCTTTACATGCACCTCCGCATATTAACCATTTAATCAGTGGTACAGATAAATGGATGGATATATTTGGATATAAATGTTTTAGACACTTTGAGACTGAATTAAATGGTTTAGTTTTTACACATTATTCTTACACTGAAGAATCAGTAATGAAATTCAAAGAGCAATTTTATGGTAGACCAGGTTTAGTAGAGAAATGGAAATTTGTGAGTAAATATAAAGGACCTTATCCATTTGAAGTATCACAGTATTTCTCATGGTTAGAGAATGGTACTTTTATTGATATTCCTGAAAATGATTATTTTGGTAAAAATGTTCCAATTAATCCATATCCAAGACAAGAATATGACCAATCATTACCTCGTCTCTATAAATTAGATGTTCCTTATTATAATATACCATTACCTCCTTACTATTCAATAGTAGTTGATATATCTGGATTGGTATTTAAGAAACAGGAAAGTGGAAATTATAATAATGAATATGATGAAAATATATTAAAATTATTACAATATTTAGTAGTTTTATTTCCTCGTCCACATAATATATTCCTTATATTGCCTTTACGATATGATTTAAATTTCATGTCAAAATTTGTATATGTGTGGGATAAGGAAGGAAATTTTTTAATTCCAATTATTGAGAATAATGTATTATACGGTCATGTACATGTAATTTACACACCTCCAGAACCAACTGAGAATGTAAGAATGAATACTATCTTATCATTAAAACCACATCTAGTTATAATTACTTCAAATCCTTACAATTTTCAATTGAAACAAATTTATATATCAATTGGTCAAAATGAAGAGATTCAAGTAGATGTTAATAAATTATCAGAAAAGTATATATATATTATATTTATATGTTGTTGAAATAGTACTTGTTTAATTTTGCATACTAGAACATCTACAATTGCTGTTTCTGGAGTTTTGACTGTTAGTTATTTGCATAGAGAATTGCCTATGTATTTGAATAAACATTGTGGAATAGAAATAGATAAAAAAGATAGAGTTTAGATTATTAATAAGTTATTTTTTATTTATTTAATTGCATTATCTTCTATTTGATGTTTCTCGTATTGATATTTATTTTATTTTATGTTGGTGTGATATATTTTTGTATGTGAATTAATGATAATCAATAGAAATTAGTATATTTATAAAGATTAAATTAATTACAACTATATCTAGAGAGAATTATCATCTATAAATACATTTATCTACACTATTATTCACAATTTTTTCCATCATTGTTATAATATTTCTTTTCTTTTTCTAGTAAAGGCTTAACCAATTCATCATAATTAGGATTTACCCATATTTCATTCACACCAGGTGGT
Source organism: Proteromonas lacertae (assembly GCA_002245135.1). Classification (NCBI taxonomy): domain Eukaryota; class Bigyra; order Opalinata; family Proteromonadidae; genus Proteromonas; species Proteromonas lacertae. Next base: position 61,401 of record NGBS01001187.1, on the reverse strand, counting down.
ATAGGCTTATAAATCAATTTATAACCGTGACTTCTCATTATTTTCCTAACATTCTCATCTTTTATTGCTTCATCTATTCCTAACTCATAATTTGTTTCTATTAACCACAATCTTACAATTACTTTCCAATCAAAAGTTTCAAGTAACTCAGCTTCAGCTCCCTCTACATCTAAAGAAAATACATCAATATGTGTTAAATGATAGTCTGAGATGATTCTCTTCATTGTAGAACAATTAACACTAATTTCTATCGAATTGAGTGACTTTATATATTTATTCCTTGCATTTGATGAATGTCTTTTCAATCCACTCAATCCTAGAGCTAATTCGTTATATATAACTTCTTGAGATGAATTACATATTACTTTGTTAATTTTGTAAGAGCGATTTCTTCCAGAGTTTATTAGACCTTGGTAATACATAGAAGAACCTTCAATTAATAAACCCCTCCAACCATATGTCTGTTCTAATAGATAGGTAGTTGAATATTGAACTCCGTTATAAGCACCTATCTCTATAAATATGCCATTATATAACGGTAGACTATTGTTTCTATAGTATGATAATATCCATTCATCTTCTTTATACTGAGCTTTATGAAACAAATCTATTTCTGGTCTGTTTATTGGACATGTCCATAATACTGAATGTACAGATCCATAACCATATTTATATTTACTCATGATATCTCTATCACTTGATTCACTATCTTTACTGTATAGCTTATCTTCATTATTTTTTCTAAGATTAGACGTTTTAACACCTGATAACAAATATGTTGCAGATATAAGAATCACGATTGAAAATAAGATTGCACAAATAAAACAAAAAAACATCTAAAATACCAAACCAATTGCTTGATCAAAATAGATTTGAAAGTTTTAATAGAAAATAAAAATTCAATTATTTCAATGCCAGCTAAACATATTCTATTGACAGGTATTTTATTTAATTTTCTATGTTTTATAAAGGTGGAAATGGCTTTATTGGCTCACACACTGCAGTCTCATTGTTAGAAAGTGGGTACAAGGTTACATTAGTTGATAATTTGAATAATTCAAAGTATATTGTTAATATCATTCAAAAAATAGTAAAAAATGTTTTGAGAGAATAAAGGAAATATCCAAAAAGCCAGATATGATTGATTTAGTTGTTGTATTATAATATAAACATCTTAAATTCGTATAGGCTGATATTCGTGATTATGATGCAATGACCAAACTATTCAAAGAACATGGTCCGTTTGATTCAGTAATTCATTTCGCTGCTTACAAGTGTGTACCAGAAAGTGTAGCTGAACCAATGAAATATTACGACAACAACATAGGAGGAACTTTAAATCTATTAAAAGTAATGCAGGAAAACAAATGTATGAGTATTATATTTTCATCTTCTTGTACTGTTTATGGCAATTCAAAGCCGCCACTTTCAGAAGAATCAGGTACAGGTGTAGGTGTGAATTGTCCGTATGGATGGACTAAATTTATGATGGAACAAATCTTAACAGACATGCACACAGCTAATCCAGCAATGTCGGTTGTATTATTAAGATACTTCAATCCAGTGGGTGCTCATCCATCAGGATTGATTGGAGAAAGTCCTAATGGTATTCCTACTAATTTAATGCCATTTGTTTTACAAGTAGCAAGTGGTCAGAGAGAATTAGTGAATGTATTTGGTCATGACTATGATACACCTGATCATACGTGTGTTAGAGATTATATTCATGTAATGGATATAGCTGAAGGACATGTAGCTGCTTTGAATTGGTTATTTGAGGGTGATAAACATGTTTGTGAAGCTTTTAATCTAGGTACTGGAATTGGTTTGTCTGTGTTGGATGTTATTCATGGAATTGAAAAAGCTTGTGGTCATTCTATTAAACATGTTTTGGCTGATAGAAGACCAGGCGATTTACCTTCTTGTTATTGTATTCCTAAAAAAGCACATGAAGTATTGCATTGGACTGCTAAAAGAAATTTAGACGATATGTGTAAAGATGCTTGGAATTGGCAAATTAAAAATCCTCATGGATTTGATGAATAAGTATATAACAATTAAATGTAATAATATTCATATATTACAATCTGTATCATCTTTTAATTCACTAATTAAAAATAATCTAAGCTTGATTCCTCTCAAATCATAATTGTCATTAATGGGTAAAAGAAAGGGGAAAAACATAAATTACAATCCTAAAAAACCAAAGAAGGCATATGGATCTGAATGGAAAACTACCAATGAACTTTATGAGAAGTATTATAAAGAACAAGGCATAATGAGTGAAGAAGAGTTCCCAGACTTTTTGAAAGCGTTAGTATCAATATATTTAATTGAGTTATGCATAGCAAACAGAACTTCCAATCACCTTTCGTTTAAATACAGCTTGTCCATTTTATGAAACACTTAAGCAAAGATTAAAAGGAGAGTTCCAATATCCTGAAGTAACATTGAAATTAGATGATCAAGAAATTAAACCTCCATTCCCAATTTCTTGGTATCCAAACGACTGTGCTTGGCAAATCAACTGTCCCAAAAGAAAACTCCGTAAAATTCCAGAATTAGCAGTGTTTCATAAATGGTTAATAGGAGAAAGTGAAATTGGCACAATCACCAGACAAGAAGCCGTTAGTATGATTCCTCCGTTAATGTTACAAGTAAAAGACACAGATAAAGTATTTTAATTATTTATTTTTAACTAAATTTTAGATTTTAGACATGTGTGCAGCTCCAGGTTCTAAGACTTCTCAATTATTAGAATCACTATACAAAAACACAAAGGACCCAAAAGGAATGATCATAGCCAACGATGCTGATCCAAAAAGAGCCTATTTATTAGTCCATCAAACAAGTCGAATTAGTTGTTCGTCTTTATGTATAACCACTCACACAGCTCAGAATTTCCCTTCATTATATAGTAATAAAGATATACCAAAACTGAGTAAAGAAATTGAAGAGATGGATAAAGTTAATCATGAGAGTCATTTGCCAGGAATATTTGATAGAATATTGTGTGATGTACCTTGTAGTGGAGATGGAACATTGGTATATATATATATTTATTTACTTATTATTATTCTGTTTATTAACTTGTATATATTTCAGATTATATAATTCTTTTTTTGATATCTATATTCATTGTATTTATTTTTTTTTAATAGAGAAAAGCTCCAGAGATATGGGAGAAATGGAATGTCACATATGGTAACAATCTCCATCCATTACAATTATTAATCTTAACAAGAGGATGCCAATTATTGAAAGTCGGTGGAAGAATAGTTTATAGTACTTGTTCACTAAATCCAATCGAAGATGAAGCTGTAGTTTATAGTTTATTAAAGAGATGTAAAGGAACAATGAAGTTGATAGATATGAAGGATTATTTACCTGAATTAAAGAGAAGAAATGGTTTGAATACTTGGAAAGTAATGAGTAATAAAATGGAAATAATGAATGATTATGAATCAATACCAAATAAAGTATATATATATAATTAATTAAATTTTTATTATGTTAATAGGAAAAGCGTAGATTTAGACCAACAATGTTTCCGCCAAAAGATTCCCATGAATTTCCACTAGAATATTGTATGAGATTTCTTCCTCATGATCAGGATACTGGTGGTTTCTTTGTAGCTGTATTAGAGAAAGTAAATGAATTACCTTCAGCAGAAGAGATGAAAGAAAGTATTATATATATATATCATTATTTGAATAGTATTACCATTAACAAATCTTAGTGATAATCCACCATTATTAACATCATCTGATATGAAAGGAGTTAAACAGAAACAAATATGTCGAACTTATTATAAGACAGGTGAATGTAAATATGGTGATAAATGCAGATTCTTACATATAATTGAAGGAAGTGATGATGTATTGACAAAACCAGAAAGTGATGATAAAGAAATAGGTGAAGATAATGATGATAAGATTGAAGTGGAAAAGAAAGACATAGAAAAAGAAGATGATGATGAAAGAGAAGGAGAAAAAGAAGAAGAAGAAGAAGAAACAAAAGAGAAAAAAGAAGAAGTTGATGATGAAAAAGTCAAAAAGGATGTAATCCAAGTAGAAAAAGAAAGATTAAAACCAATTGATCCAGAATTGTATATATATATATATATATATATTTATAATAGAATTCCTGAATTTAAAGACTTTTATGGAATTGATGATTCATTCGATTTCTCCTTATTATACTGTCGATCTGATCAAGTTAAAACAATAACCTATGTTTCACCAACAATCAAAGAATATTGTCTTGAAAGTAAAGGAGCTAAAAAATTGAAAGTATTTATTATATCTTTATTTTATATATTATCTATATATATTTATATAGATTGTAACAACTGGAATGAGAATATTTGAAAGAAACAAAAGAGGAACTTGTACTTACAGATTATGCCAAGATGCTTTAACAATAATTCGACCTCACATATCTAAACGAATATACAAAATCAATTTAAAAGATTTAGTAATCCTTTTACAAAATCGACAAGAATGTCCTCGTTTAGATAGTTTAAGTGAAGAAACTCAAAAGATATTTGATGATGTGAGTGTAGGAAGTGTAGTTTATGAATTAAATGAGAATGAAATTAATAAAATAAGTGAAGGAGATGAAGTAGTAGGAAATGTGTTAAATAAATTGAGTGTAGCTGGTTGGAGAGGTCAAGAGAAGTATATTTATTTGATTATTATTTATATAGAATGAGTGCTTTATTAAGTGAATATGATGCGAATTCTTATTTATCAATATTATGTAAAGGAGAAGTTGATTTTGAACTAAGTAGTGATAAAGCAATAACAAAACCAATAATTAAAACATAATAATTGATTGTGTTTATGTTTTTGTGGATATATAACAAACAATATTTTTGATAAATTAAGGTAAAATAAGTAAGAAATTAATAGTCGATTGTTAAGATAAACAATCGAAACAATAATTTATATTATCGATTGTTTGTATCATTTTTCAAAAAATGTCTTCTAAACGACAAGATAGGAAGAGATTCTATAAAAATGACAAAGTATAATCACAATGTTAGTAATATATATAACAATAGAAAGCTAATTCGAAGAGTGAGTTGAAAAGTGGAATAAAAGGAATATTATTAACTTGTGATCAAGGAAAAGAGAATATGGGAATGAAAGAAGCATATCAAATGATCGAAAGGGTATAATCAAAAATAATTATGTAGTTCTAATAATGATAGTATAGTGAAAAGAATAGTGAAACAGATGATATTTCTGAAGATGACAGTAAAACAATCAATCCATTTGATGCTATAAAAGCAGAGTTGAATGAATTAAAAAATAAAAACAACAATAAGAATATATTATCCAGAATAGACACAGGATGTAAAGGCGTGATAATGGTAGGAATTAAAGACAAAGCAATAGATGTAAGTAACTTATGTGAAGAAATAATGAAAGATATAATCGAAAATAAAGAAGAGATAAGTCGATATTGTTGTAAAATTCGACCATTGAATATGACCTGTGTTGCAAAAGAAGAGAATATAATCGAAATAATAAAACCATTATTATCCAGTTATTTTTCATCAGAAAAAGAATCAATAGAAGTATATATATAATAATATAATCTCTATATATATATTAATAGTATCGAGTAGAAATGGAAAAGAGAAATAACAACAATATTAATCGAATAAAATTAACGAATTTAATAGTAGAATTAATTCCATCAAAACATGTTGTAAATGTTAAAAATCCGAATACAGTGATATTAGTAGAAATATTTAAAAGTATAGCAGGTGTGAGTATATTACCAAAGTGGATGGAGTATAAAGAATATAACCTAAGATGTAATCATCCAAAATCAATGATGGAAATAGAGAATGATAATAAAAGTAGAAAAAGAAAATGTGAAGAGGAGGATAATGATGCTGTTGCTGAAGATAAAGGAAAGAAAATAAAAACAGAAAATTTAGATTGGAGATGTGAAAAAGTATATATATTATTTTGTATTTATATATAGTGTGATAAACCTAATTTTGGTAACAGAACAGTTTGTTTCAATTGTGGTGAAGAACATCAGAAATCTTAAGAATTAAATGATTATGTTTTATATATAATGTTTTAAAAACAGTTTTTTTTAGAAACAAGTAATATTATATATTATATACATAATAATTTACATATTTACATCATTATTCTTAGTATTTTCTCTCCATTTAATCATATTCTTATTATATACTATTAAAAAAACTCTAACATTTAAAAGAATTTAAAAAAAAGATATATAACTGGAATAAGCATCTGTATAACATGAAAATAATCCATATCATTAACATTAGCAGATTCAACATAGAAATTTGGAGCCATTACAGTTGCTATACTCTCATCATTCATAAAATTAATATCCTGATGACTTATTATTTCAATAAAGGTATCTAAAAGATAGAGTAACAACGAATAATATTCTTTATTGAAATAACTCATCAATGCTGGAACAGTTTCCCACTATAAAGATAATAATAATAATAATAATAATAATATATACAGTTTCTTTACTATGTTTTTCTATAACTGGTATTGGAATTATATTAAATAATCCTCCTGGTAATCCTCGAATAAATTGCTATATATATATATATATATATATAATGATAATAGCATACTTTAAATAATCCAGCCAATATATGAGGTTGTTCACATCCTGTATAATTCCCATCATTTATCTGTTTCTTCATCTCTTCTAATATCTGATAATTTCCTTCTTTTCTAAAGATTCCTTCAGTTTTAAACGCATCTAAATTTATTAATGATGTTTTTAGCATAACGATCACTCCAGCTATTGGACATTCATATCCTTTCACATTTACCTTAGGTAACTTGGAGTAAGGCACGTTGTACTGTTGATTTATTCCTTTTGTGATTTCTTCGCTTGTATTCGGTAGTCCAATGTATTTGGCAGTTTGTATATCATAACTAGCATGAGATGTTCTTGTACAAGATACAACTGGTGAGATTTCTAACGATAATACTAAAAATTATATAAATAGATATATATTATATACAATCTTCAGCTTCTTTACACTTTTTAACTCTGCAGAAGTAATTACATATAGGATTTTCTTTGGGGGATTGAGAGATGGACTGACGAATGGTGGATGGATCTGTGAATGATTTTCGTGAATTGTCGTTCCAACCTGATGTGAATGAATGAGATGAATTGTCTGATATACGGTGTTTACCAAATTGAAATGGCTGATTTTCTGTCTCTTCTTTTACAACAGGAGGTTTCCTCAGATGTTTTCGACATACTTTTGTTGTTCTCACTCTTGATTTTTTTTCATCTTCAAATTTCAACTATAGAAAAAATCAAAATCACTATATTAATATACTTTTTTAACTTCATTATCGGGTAATTTCTATATACAAAATAGTCATATTAGTTAATACATCTTTTTCTTTAGTCAATGATTTTCTATTCTTTGTGTAGTTAGGATCTTCTGAATGTGATAATTGAAAAACTCTATACAACAGAACATAAATATCTGGATATACGTATCACTTTCAGTTGATGTTATATTCATCATTAAAAAAACACAAAATATTATTGTTTGACTTTGTCAAGCTTTGAAAATTTTAAAATCCTTATTTTCTTGTCAAATGATTTTGAAAACTACCCCAAAAACATAAATTAATTTTATAAATAGGATGTAAAAGAAATAAAATAGATTTTATGAGCATTAACTCTCAGTCGGAGGAATTAATGGTGCTAAACGCAAGTATTTATATACTATATGTGATGCTTTATTCCTAACCGATTTAGTATACTTCCTCCAGACAGCCTATAAAAGAAATCGAAATATAAAATATACAGGAAGGTTTGTAGAGGTGTGAATAATATCATACTCTATTAGTTCACTACATTTTTCCAATTCTTTTTGTGTATAATGCGTATAATGTTGTAAAACACTATCCCACTCTTCTTTGTAATTCAAATACCTATTAGCTAATAAAATACAACAAGCAGCAATATGTGAAGGTAGAAATGGTAATAAATTGTACTCTTGTTGAGTTCTTTCAGCTAAAAAGTAACACACTGAATTATATTCATCTCCTCTATCCAATACTTGAATAAATCTACATAAAAAATTATAAACAGTTGGAACAGTTAAATTAAAGTGAAAAGCACCTATCATATCTACTTCCATACGTAATATATCTTCTCTTGTGTATGTATTTGCTGTTATATAACATAAATCTTTTATTGTTGGGAAATATATTTCTTCATATTTTGATGCAATAAATAAAGCTACAACTCCTACTAACTGTAACTTGCATTTAGGTATTCTTTTATGTTCTAAGTACCGATCAATATAATTAACCATCAAATAGAATGTTTGTGGTTGTAATTTGAATTTATAATGAACATCAACCAACCAATCTATTAATACACCTCTCATTTTTGAACTAATTTCAGGTTGCATATTCATATAATTTGAATCAACTTGAAAATTCTTTTCAACATCATAATAATGCTTCATAATCGAAGATGCATATTCTGGTGTATAAAAAGTGTTATTTGCGTATTTAATATCCACTCCTTCCATCATGCCTGCATTATACATCCCTACATTCATGGCTGGCTCCTTTTTTATGTTTGTTACTCCAACTCTATATGCGTTTGAAATATCACCCAATATTGTCCTCCTTATTTTTGTTTCTCTCATTGGAACTGCCTGAGAAGAGTTATACTCATTGAAATTCTTTCTTAGCATTGTTATGAAGAAAATAAACTGTCAAAATAAACTAGCTGTTACATTTTTAAAAATAAAATTACAGAAGTTATTAATAATTGATCATTAAATGAAATTAACAACAATTATACCTCTAATACAATATGTTTTATCTTCATACATTCATTTTTCATTATACTTTTGAATAAAGAAACAGACATATTTTTGAAACAGATTTTTAGTTTTTAAATATCTAGTCTCACATGCCTTGTACAATTCTTATTTATTTATTTATAGCAAATAAAGTAACAATTTTACTTGCTGGTGCAGCTGCAATAGTGACATCAGCTGCCTTCATATATTTTCTGAGAAAACAGGATGATTATGAAAATAATGCTAGTATATATCTATTTGTCTATTATTAAAAAGAAAAAAAAAGAAGAGCTCAATTTAAAGCAAAAATAAGTGAAATGACGAAGAAAGCAGTAGAAGAAAAACGTAAAGCAGAAGAAAATAAAAAGCTGGAAGAAGCTAGAAAAGCAAAAGAAGCTAAAATGTTATTTGAGAAAGAAGAAAAACAAAAAAAAGAAGACTCTAAAAAGCAAGATGTGAAAGAAGTAATTGATGATGTAGAAAGGAAAGAAAAAGAAAAAGAAAATAAAGAAGAAAAAGAAGAAAAACGAAAAGCAGCTGAAGAAGAAGAAAGACAAAAACAAGCTGAAGAAGAAGAAAAGAGAAAGGAAGAAGAAAAACGAAAAGCTGCAGAGGAAGAAGAGAAACGAAAACAAGCTGAAGAAGAAGAAAAGAGAAAAGCTACTGAAGAAGAAGAAAAACGAAAAGCTACTGAAGAAGAAGAAAAGAGAAAGGAAGAAGAAAAACGAAAAGCTGCAGAGGAAGAAGAGAAACGAAAACAAGCTGAAGAAGAAGAAAAGAGAAAAGCTACTGAAGAAGAAGAAAAACGAAAAGCTACTGAAGAAGAAAAGACAAAAAAGCTGAAGAAGAAGAAAAGAGAAAGAAGAAGAAAAACGAAAAGCTGAAGAAGAAGAAAAGAAAAAAGAAGAAGAAAAAGAAAAGCTACTGAAGAAGAAGAAAAACGAAAAGCTAGCTGAAGAAGAAGAAAGACAAAAACAAGCTGAAGAAGAAGAAAAAGAAAAGACTGAAGAAGAAGAAAGAAACGAAAACAAGCTGAAGAAGAAGAAAAGAGAAAAGCTACTGAAGAAGAAGAAAAACGAAAAACAGCTGAAGAAGAAGAAAGACAAAAACAAGCTGAAGAAGAAGCTAGAAGATTAGCTGAAGAACAAGCCCGAAAGGCTGAAGAAGCCAAGAGACAAGAAGAAGAGAAAAGAGCAGAAGAAGAAAGAATAGCAGCTGAAGAAGAAAAGAAAGAGGAAGTAGAAGAAAGTGTTAAACCTGAAAGTGAAGAATCAAATGAAATTCATGTTTATTGTAAAGAATATACACATATGTATAATAATAATTATTATATTATGTATTTAATAGACATATATGGAATAATGAAACTACAACTGCTTGGCCTGGTGAAGAATTGAAAGAAAGTGAAGATGGATGGAAAGTTCATACAATTACTTATGAATTGCCAGTCCATATGATATTGAACACTGGATCAACACAGAGTCCTGCATTAGATATAACTGAAGTATATTTTTTATTGTTCTATTAAATAGAAAGGAGATTATTGGTTAAATAATAATGTATTACAAAATACAAAGCCATAAAATCTTAAACATTATTTTATTTTTGTTCTTTGTTTTATTTGATTTTATTTTAAATATTCAAATTATGAAACGAATATAATTTTTTGAAAATTCTCATTTTCTATTTTACCTCTAAATGCCATGTATATCAATATTATATCTAATATTTAGCCAAAAGTTCTTTTATTATTCTTGCTGGAGCAGCAACAATAGCAACAGCAGCTGCATTACTATTTTTTTTGAAAAGACATAGTAAAGATGAAAATACAAATCGTACTCATGAAATGCATGATTCTAAAGAGAAAATTAATAACAAAAATGAAAATAAAGGTATGTTTTATATTTTATTCATGTTGTAGTAAAAGAAACTAAAAAAACAGAAATTAAAAAAACAGAAAGTAGTATTAAAACAAAAGAAGAGAAGAAAAAGCCAGATGATGATAAAGATAAACAATTAGTAGAAGATAAGAGAAAAGCTGAAGAAAAACGTAAAGAAGAAGAAAGACAAAAACAAGCTGAAGAAGAAGCTAGAAGATTAGCTGAAGAACAAGCCCGAAAGGCTGAAGAAGCCAAGAGACAAGAAGAAGAGAAAAGAGCAGTAGAAGAAAGAATAGTAGCTGAAGAAGAAAGAAGAGGAAGTAGAAGAAAGTGTTAAACCTGAAAGTGAAGAATCAAATGAAATTCATGTTTATTGTAAAGAATATACACATATGTATAATAATAATTATTATATTATGTATTTAATAGACATATATGGAATAATGAAACTACAACTGCTTGGCCTGGTGAAGAATTGAAAGAAAGTGAAGATGGATGGAAAGTTCATACAATTACTTATGAATTGCCAGTCCATATGATATTGAACACTGGATCAACACAGAGTCCTGCATTAGATATAACTGAAGTATATTTTTTATTGTTCTATTAAATAGAAAGGAGATTATTGGTTAAATAATAATGTATTACAAAATACAAAGCCATAAAATCTTAAACATTATTTTATTTTTGTTCTTTGTTTTATATTCAATCATTTTTTCATAAAAATATTATTTATGAAACGGATATAATTCTTCTTTTTCATGTTTCAAGCACTACAGAGTTTTTACCACAAAAATATATGGTTTATATATTGGGATGTATCAGGACTAATGTGTTCTACAATAGTATTGTTGTTTCATTATTGATTTTAGGCACAACTACAAATATACTCCACTCTATACATAATTACGTTTTGGATAATTCCTGAAATATACAAATTTGTTATAATTAGATATATTCAATCACTTTTTTTCTGGTTTGTTGTTTTTTTCATAATTATAAATTATTATCGTTGTGTAACTACTGAAGCAGGAGTGACGCCATTCAAGCAAGTATAAACTATATTATTATAATGAAAGTATGATGAAAGAACTTTTGATTATCTTAAATCAACAGGAAAATACAGGTTGTGTAGGTATAATAATATTCATAAAGAGTAGGTTATGTAAAACATTCAAACCACTTAGAGCACATCATTGTCATATTTGTGGAATTTGTGTAATGAAAATGGATCATCATTGTCCGTATATATATATGCATATAATATAATATGTATAGATGGACTAATAACTGTGTTGGTTATCATAATCAAAAATTCTTCATTCTTTTTCTACTTTTTTTAATAATTGGCGAATTTCACGTCTTATATCAATATATGATGTTTTTTATATATAATTATAAAAAGGATCATTTAACTCAGTTATTTGCCAAATATTATTTAAAATATTTCATTGTGATGTGTTTAAATTTATTCCTCAACTTATTCTTCTTTTGTTTTGGAGTGTCTTTGTTGAAAGACCAAGTATACTTTTATTATTATATATTTATATTGTAAAATGAATAGATTCAATCAGTCACTTATGATATTACTTATGTAGAATCATTGAAAAAAGAAAGAGTTGAAAGAGTATAATTAATTGAATATATTTTTATAGTATTCATTATCTGAAGGTTTGCATCAGTTGATGGGAGAAGAATTTGGAATTAACTGGTTTTTACCAACTGAAAATCCTAATTATGTAGAAGATGTGATAGAATTAAGTAAAGATTTCGAAATTGAATCTGATTCTAATAAACTATCTTGATAATTTAACAAAATTGTTGTAATTAAATCGTAAATACATACATACACACATATTTTTAACAAAAAAAATTCAAAACTTAATTATTTATATTATATATCTTCTGCTGGTTGACAATATATAAACTCCTCTAAATAAGCATGTTCAGATGAAATACAATTCTTACTGCAAGTATAAACACACAAAGTACCAAATTGAAGAGTATTTGCATCTTTACCAATATTTAAACCCAAATAATACAATATTTGTGGCATTACTTGAAATTCATATACTCTATTGATAAAAATAATAATAATAAATTGATATACCTGTCATTTCCACAATACTGACATTTAGGTATATCAGATGAAGATAAAATACATTTATCACTATACCATAATATTGATTTATCATTTTCATAATAAATTCTAACAATTTGACTGGGTGATATGCTAATTCTATTCTGAAACTCCAAAAAATAAGGATTTATGGATATTGGATTTTTACCAACACTTTTCATTGCTTCATTTATATCTTCTTCGGAGATTTTATCTTCTGGTTTAATTTTATCTTCTTTTTTTATTAGTTTTTCATATTTTTTATTTTCTAATTTGATTTTTTCAGCATCGTATGGTTCTATTGTTATTTCAATCTAAATAAACAATAAATAAATATAAATATACCTCATATTCTTTAAATAAACTATCCTTTAATATTCTTTCAGTTACTTCATTTCTTTTTATATTTTCTTTTCCACATTCATTCTGATGGCAGACTTTCCAATGAAATAATTGATGTGATTTACTACAGTAATAAACACTTTTACATCTCGAACATCGAGATGGAGCTGGAAATCCGCACACTTCACAAAGATGAGTATTATATTTGCATTCTTTAGAATTTAACTCTATATCATTTTCATTTTTCCTCTTTTTGGTTAATTGTGATAGATTTTTTTCATCATCTTTAGTCTCTTCATCTTCTTCAATCAATTGTGGAGGATAAAAGTCATTTTCTTGTCTTAATTGGCAACGAAGTATTTTTATACCGCCTGATAATACACATGATGTTTTGTCACATGTAAATATATATAAACTACGGTGAAAACAATTTTCATCATCGTCCAAAGGTAAATACAACTAATTAAGCTTAAAAACATAATCTATACTTGTAACAAAAATTTTAAGGGATTTTTGCAAGAATGGCATATTAATTCTTCACATTTAGGTAAATCTCGAGGATTCAACCAAATTGGCTTACCACCTACTTTGCCAGCATCCCATATTTGAAAATTAGATCTTAATGTTACAGCATGACCAATTTCAACAGCATTAGAATCAATGGTAATCTCTTCTTCTTCACTTTCAGACATTACAAAAATATATTCGTTTCAGTATTTCTTTTTTGTTTTTAAACACAAAACAAAATCAGTTAATACATCAATATCAATACATTACATATATTAATAGTAGAAGTAATAATAATACAAAAGACAGTGTTTTATAATCAATATTTACTTTCTTTTTTGCCACAAGTATCTTTATTCTACCAATAGAGCAAAATACATCAAAGAATTCTTCTAATTCATATTTATTTATGTTATTCTCCAACGATATAGATAATTCGTCTAAATTCTCAAATAATCTATTATTCTCTTTCATCATTCTCATCTCACTATCATTTAAATCCCATCCTGATATATCTATCTTTTTTAATGGTTGATAATCTCTTAATCTTTCTATCAATATTTTCAATCCTTTTTCACTCATTCCAATATCTATTCAAATATTAAATATATATTGTTATTAAAATACTTGAAACATTCAATGGCGAATTATTAACAAATTTATCTAAATTTTTACATATTATCTCTATCCCTTCATCTCCAATTGGATTATTATTAATTGATATAGATATACATCTATCTGAATATTTTGGTATAGAATCTATTAATTCTTTTAATCCTTTATTACTAATTCTGTTGTTTGATAAATCAAGTTTTTTATAATTAAGCTGTTTAATGAATAAAATATGAGAATCAGTCACATTTAAATCTATTATATTATATATATTGGATTGTATACTTGAAAAATCATAATTTCTATATACTCTCCTTTTCGTCTGTTTATAACAATAACTTAAATAGCAGTCAAATTCTTCATTTGTCCATAATGAATTATTTATTTGAACAAATAGATAATATGCTGGAATAGATTCAATTATAATTCTATCATAAACAGAATATTTTTCTTCTAGTGCTTTCAATCCTTTCATTCTAATATCATTTCCATTTAGGTTGATAGTAATATATCCTTTTACTTTATATATCTTATTGGGTAATAATACTGCGCTTTTATCATCTATTAAGATATTATTCATATTAATTTCATCATTTTTGTCTTCTATAATATCCAAATTATTCAATAATAATTTAAATCCATTATTACCAATTGGATTATCTATTTGAAACAAACAAAATAAAAAGCAAATAGATACCATGAATGATTATTTTCTCAATATTATTATCTTTCATATAATTCATCAAATATTCTACTCCATCTGCATCAATACAATTATAACTTATATCAAATAATTCTATCTTTCCTTGAATATTCTTTAAACTATCTAATAAGTACTTTAATCCAATTGATGATAATCCCATATCTATTACATATTACAATAAGAATTATACTTGAACAATTCATTTTTTCATTATGATCTTTTAGTAAATGTAAATGTGGAGATAGTATTTTGATTCCTTCATCTCCTATCTCATTTCCATATAATTGAAGTTCCTTAAGATTTGAAAATGAAGATAAACTATTAACTAGTATTTCAATACTTTTATATGTTAATTTATTATCTAAATAATAGAAAAATATCGAATAATACTACTCAAATCTAATATTCTTATATCTCCACATTCGTTTGATCTTAATTTAATAAAGGACTTGAAAATATCATCATCAATATCAGAATCATTTAAATCTAAAACATAATAATATGTGATTAATCTAATTAATTTTGGCATATAAAAATCATTTCTACAGTCTTTGGTATATTTGATTAATTCTGGAATATCTTTGTCTAGCAGCAATTCTTTACTTCTATTAAAATCAAATTCTATCTTTGAAATAGGTAATTTAGAGAATAAAGCTTTTAATCCTTTTGAATGAATGTTTTTGTTTTCTGTTATATCTATTTTCTCAAGATTTGGATATTTATGTAATTCTGATGATAATAATATCATTGATTCATCATTTAAATTCATCATACAAAGATTCAATTTATTATATCCATTTAACAACAAATGAAGATATGGAAGTAATAATTTGAATCCTTTTGGACCAATTGGATTACCTATTTATGAGTAAATTAATTAAAAAGACTTAACAAATACATTCAATATCTAAACATCTCAGTTTCATAAATGGAATTGAAATAACAAATGATTCAATAAAGCGATATGTAAGATTATATCCTATTAAATCTAATACTTCTGGATTTCTTAATTGTGTAAAACACAATCCGAATAACGATTGAAGTTGCAGTGGAATTTCAATATTATCTAAATGAATAACAATTACTTAAAATTATACCAAAACCAATTTTTGTTACATCGAGGTATTTTAACACTTTGAACAAATAATTCATTCCTTTTTCACACATACAAAAACAATCTGAATTAATTCTAATTGTTTCTTCATCATAATCATCAAGATACATGTTAAATACCTGTTTATCTAAATTAATTTTTTTTCCTTTTTTACATTTATGAGTAATTCTAAATAAAAGCATATCCTTAGCATTATCATCTTTTTTGTATAACTTTATCATCAATAATATTGCTAGTATTCTTTCATTACCTCCATAAGTGTATAATTCTATTAAATCATCTCGAATAACTTCCCATTTATGACTTCCAAGATAATATTTTGATGGAAATAATATTGGTAGAACTATAATTAAAAAATCATTATTATTTAACATCTCTTTTCTTTCTTTATATATCATTAAATAATTATTTCCATCTCTCTTTATTTCACTCATTTTTATCATCTCTTTCTTCAACTCTATTAAATTCAATCTATCTTCATTCTTCACTTTCAACATTCTTTTTATCATTTCTTTCATTAAATCATCACATTTTTCATCTAAACTGTTTTTACATCTCACAATATTCTCTTTTGTTTTATTCATATTATTATCTTCATTAAATGGTAATTTCTTGTTGATTATTTCATATAATATACATCCAACTGACCAAATTACACTTCTCTCGTTACATTCTAATCCAATCAATTCTTCAGGGCTTTTAAAGCATATATCATATATTGTCATTTCTTCTTCTTTTCTCAAAGTATTTAAACCAATATCACATAATTTTATATCACGATTCTCCACATACACTACATTGCTGCTCTTCAGATTACCAACAACTACATCATTTTCATTCATTATTATCAGGATATTACACAAACCACATATTATACTATTAATACTATCACTTGATAAGGTTTGACTTTGAATTATCTCTTCCAAATCATTCTCGTAGTATTTTCTCTCTACTACTATTGTATTACACCCGAAGAACTGCATTTGGGTTGGATATACCAAATTTGAACAACAATCTAAGAGTAAAGAGTTATTTTCACTAAACTTTAATACTCTCTGTTCATCTATTTCAGTAATATTTAGGATTTTCACTGTTTTCATTGTATCTTCATCTTTCACAACCAAATCTACTTCACAACTACTCTTTTCGGATCTTTTATTAATCTAAATTATTAAATAAACTTAAATACTTCATATTGTGACAATATTTCATCAATGCAATTCATTTTAGAAAGATTAAAGATTTTATCAAAATTTTGGTTAATATAAAAATCCCCAAATAATTGAAATCTTATTTTTGTC
Source organism: Proteromonas lacertae (assembly GCA_002245135.1). Taxonomy (NCBI): domain Eukaryota; class Bigyra; order Opalinata; family Proteromonadidae; genus Proteromonas; species Proteromonas lacertae. The sequence continues at coordinate 43,960 of NGBS01001187.1, read as the reverse complement.
CTTAAACATAATATTTATGTGATCAAAATTAAATACCAACTAAAAATCATAATATATAACATATAAATTAAGACTTTCAATAATTTTACTTCAATTATGTTAAAACAAAATAATGAGATTGAAACAAAATATAAATAACCTAAGAACATCTGATTTTTCAATATTAATAAACGAGCTGGATTAAAACGTAAATTACTAACAAATAATACACTTTCATGTAAATCAAACGCTATTAAACCAGTACATATACCTACACACGAATAAACTAACCAACCACATATAAATGCTATTCGTTTATCAGTTTTGGTTTGTTTTTCGAGATATTTCTTATTCAATCTATATATTACGCAAAATGTTTATACTCATTTTCAATTATATCATAATCCAATGAATCATACTGCACTGTTATTGGTCTAATAATAATAATACATCAAAATACTCTTCTACGATATTTCGATGTTTAACTCCAAATACTTCCTTCAATTGTTTAGCATGAATAGCTAATTTATCAGTTTCATCGGTTTCATATGGAATATCGTTCAACAAATAATCATTCATGAGATATCCTAAAATTTAATTCTAACAAACCCAAGCTTTTGGCTTGATTCAATCATTTTTTGAAATTTGATTTTGATGTAGAGATGTATTGTATGTAAATCGAATGAAAAACAGATAAAAGTCAACTGTGTTTATAGAATTGTTTATTTAACTTTTAAATAGACTTGTGAAATATTGTTAATAGACTAGCCATAAACGATATGTGGATTTGATATAAATATGAAATACATGCCTATTATCTTTTATCAATCAATAAATATGTAAATAGTGGTTTTGATCTTGTTAAAAGAGTAAATGACGTATATATTCATCATTATATATTGTACTTAGTGTTATTATATGAATAATTAATATTATTGGATAAAGTAAAGCTAATTCGTTAATATAGAAGATATTTCATAATACTTTCAATCTCATGAACATTGAATGTATGATATATGAATAATTATGTTAGATGAATGATTGCTTATATTGAGTCATATGTTTAAATATCAATTATAAAACAGTTGTATTTACTGAAGTGTGTTAGTTGTTATGTATATATGAATTTATAAACAACTAGATAAATATATTGTTAATACTTAAAAATGGTTGATTTGATGTATTTTATTGATTTTACATAGAAACTTAAAATGACATGTAAATTGACATTTTGACATTTCAAATTCATTTTAACATATGAAGGTGATAAAGAGTTCAATTTGTGATATTGGGTATTAAATTATTTTCTATTATTATTTTGATGAGTATAGGTTATGTAGAGAGATGGTTTCAAAAGGATTGAGTTATTTGAAAGTGTTAATTGGTGAAGAAACAATAGAGAGTATGAGATGTATATTGATTAATGGAAATGAGACATTTCAAAAGTTATTAGAAGATGAACAATTTGAAGGAGTGTTAGTTTTATGTGAAGGAAGTAGTGTAGAATGATTTATAGAGATGGAGAAGTTTTACAGTGGTGGTTATATGGAATTATTAGATGAAAATGTAATAAATGTTTTATTGATGAGTATTTACTACAATGACAAAGAAATAATGAAATATTGTGTGAAGTATATAAAAAGTCATTTATATGATGAAATGATATTGAAGATATTGGATTTATATGATTTATTTAAGAAAGAAGAGATTAATGAATTAATCAAGATAAGTGAAGAATACTTGAAAGAAAATAGTTATAAATACTTAAATAATGGTATATATATGTAATTATCTAATTGTATAGAAGAATTATTGTTTAAGTTGAGAATAGAAAATTTGAAGATGATATTAGAAAGTGAAAAACTGATAATAAAAAATGAGAATTGATTATTGAAAGTATTAATGAGATGGTATAGAAATGAAGAGAAGAAGATTGAAAAAGAAGAAAAGAAAGAATTAGATGAAGAATTTAAAAGATTATTATTAAAATCAATTCTTCTAGAAAATGTGGAATTAGATGAGCTAGAACCTTCCATTTTAAATGAATTGAAAACAATAGATATGAATGATTATTTAATGGAAATGAAAAACAGAATAAATCCAATATGTTTGAATAATGAAGAAATGAAAGATGAAAGAATAGAAGAAATCATAGTAAAATATTACAAAAGTGAAGATGATAATATCAAAGAAGAAGATTTACTTGTATTGATTAATGAGAATACAATTTCAATGTTATTGAATAATAAAGACATAAGAATGAAAGAAATTGGTTTATTAATAATGATAGACAGTGGAATTGGATTGAAAGACATGAAAATCTCAAGTAAAACAAAAAGAAATATATTTTGTGAATTGATAAATGAATATAAAAGTAAAGAAAGTAATCGAATAATAAAATGTTTATGTTTGTTTATAAATGAAGAGAAGAACTTATTAACAATAGAGAATCTGTTAGGCAAGAAGATATTATATGATTTATTGAATAATGATAATTTCTATTCAAATGAATCTAAGAAAATATTAATAAACTATATAAATCAAATTGTAGATGATGATAATGATGAAATATCAGAAATAAAAAGAAATGAAGAAATTTTAAACATATTAACAAAAGAAATCATCACATTTTCATATCCTCAATCAAAATATTCATTTATGGTAAATGATGAAATCTCAATAATTCCAACATTTGATGGAGATATATGTGAATTTTCAATAAATCCATCTTTACCTGATGGTTTAATGATTGATAAAGAAAGTGGAATAATTCATGGAAGAGTAGAACAGCCAATGAAAGGGGATAATTATGAAATTACCTGTAAAAATATTCTAAGTGAAAAGAAATTCAAAATCTCATTGAAAGTAACACAAATACAATTTAATTGTTCTAACAAAAGTGAAGGAATATCAATCTCAAATAATGGAAAATTAATAACAAATACAAATACATTTTATGGTTGGAATCATTGTTATTTGAATTTGAAAATGGAAAATGGAGTTTATCATATCAAATATAGATATAATCAAAATAAAAGTGTAGATGATGAAATGTATTTAGGATTATCAACTAATAATACATATTCTGGATATGATATTTATGATCAATCAACAACATGTAATTATTATGCAATTTGTAGTGAAAGTAGAGATATTACATCATTATGTCATATTGGAAGAGTTGTGAATTCAAATCCAAATTTCTATAATTATGAAGATGGTTCAATTTATGAAGTGATAGTTGATATGAATAAAAGAGAATTTTGGATTAGTCATAATAATTCATCTCCTGTTTTACTTGTTAAAGATTTACCTTCTCCATTATATACATATGCTGCAATATATAGTCAAAACACTTCAGTTGAATTATTATCAGTCAATTATGAGAAATAAATAATTTCTACTATTTACTATTCTTATCCATTTTTAGAATGCTCATGTGAATAAAAATATTTACATAAGCTAATTACAACTAGTACACTCAATGAAATATGTGTTTTCATAAATTGTTGAATTAACAGTCATTTACCAATAAAAATTCTTACAACTAATATATTAACTTTAATAATAATATATAACATATTAAAACAATTATAACATCTTAAATGATAGAAAATGTATAATCCTAGGAATTATTGGATTATACCCACAATATTTGAATAATAAAACCATACATTTACCACCAGCTACAATTCCCAGAGAATAAAAGAAATCTATGAAAAATCAGTAAAATAAGAGAAATACAAGATGATATTTGCATTAATAGAGATTCATCACCATCTAAATCATCATCCAAATTGTTTAGCTCTTTTTTCATTCTTATTTAAGCAAAATTAGAGCAAATATCTTCTATTTAATATAATTGAAAGATAAATATCCCAAATCAAAAACATAAATATTTAACATTAAACAAAATCTTTAAATTTAATCAACTTCTTCAATATGTGGACCTTGAGCACTTCCACCACTTGGAGCAGCACCAGCTGGCATACCTCCTGCACCACCACCTAACTTACTCATTATTGGCATTACTTTATTTTCTAATATCTTCAACTGTTCTTCATATTCTTCTTTCTCAGCATTTGGATGACTGTCTAACCAACTAATTGCAGCTTCAGCAGCATCTTCTACAGCTTTCTTATCATTTTCACCTAATTTATTAGCTACAGCTTCTTCACGAACACTGTTCTTTACACTGAAAGCATAGTTTTCTAATTGATTCTTGGATTCTACACGTTCTTTATTTCTATCATCTTCAGCTTTGAATTTCTCAGCTTCAGCAACCATTCTTTCAATTTCTTCAGGTGTAAGACGACCTTTATCATTTGTAATGGTAATCTTATTAGCTTTACCAGTACTCTTTTCTACAGCACTTACATTCAAAATACCATTTGCATCAATATCATAAGTTACTTCAATTTGTGGAACACCTCTTGGCATTGGTGGAATTCCATCTAACTGGAACTTACCTAATAAGTTATTATCTCTTGTCATTGATCTTTCACCTTCAAATACTTGAATCAATACACCTGGTTGATTATCACTGTAAGTACTAAATACTTGAGTTTTCTTAACTGGAATTGTGGTATTTCTCTTAATCAATACAGTCATTACACCACCAGCTGTTTCTAAACCTAAACTTAATGGAGTTACATCCAATAATAACAATTCATCTAATTTTCCACCTTTATCAGCACCAGTTAAAATAGCAGCTTGTACTGTTGCACCATAAGCTACAGCTTCATTTGGATTAATGCTTTTACATGGTTCTCTTCATATATTACGTTACTACTCTTCAGATTATTTACCACTATTTCATTTTCACTCAATATCATCAATATATCATATAATAAACATATTATATTTCCAATATCATCACTTGTAAAGCATTTATTCGGAAGTATCTCTTCTAAATCATTCAAATAATAATATCTTGTTATTGTCATACATCCACCATAATTATTAATTTGAAATACTTTGGAAGGAAGGAAAAAGGACAAACTACTATTTGCAGCAAACGTGACCATTTCTAAATAATATAACATCTTCTCTTCTTTTATCACTGATACATCTACAATTTTCATCATCTTTATATCATTTTTATGTTCTACAACTAAACCTACTTCACTAACACTCTTTTCTACTCTCTCTTTTATCTACAAAAATAATTCAACTAAAATACTATTGCATCAGATGGTAATATTGACGGTATAACATCATCTATGAAAGATTTTAAGCAAAACATTTCTCAAACTTGTTTGATGTTTCAATATTTTAGCCGTTTTAAAAAATGTTGTAACTGAAATTAAAAAAGAAGAAATAATCAATGGGAAATTGTCACATCAAGAAATCCTCAATTATACCTTCCCTGTTTACAAATTTAGAAAGTGATAAATACAAAAAAGAAGAAAAAAGGATTTTGAGAGTGTTAGAAGTATTGGATGAAATGAAAGATGTATTAAAATAATATATTAACAATTGATTATAGAATATTGAAATTAGAAGTTCACAGTTCAAAGTATGAGATAAATTAGTTAAATTCTTTATATAGATATTAAGAGAATTGAAAAAATCTAAAAATTCAAGAAGTTGGATGATTAATATGTTTTATTATAAAAATCCATTAGTTATAAAATCAATCGAATGTAAATCATCCTATAAAAGCATATCATTTTATGTATGCATAATAATGATATTTATATATTTGTAGAATGAGTGTGTGAGTATTGTATCAACCTACATTCAGTCAATTATACCAATGAAGAGTGAATATTTTGACAAATCAAATAGAATGTATTTAATAATACCATATTATGAATGTGGTTCAATTGAGACATTAATTCCATCATTTCTACAAGACACAGAATCTAATAAAAATGATATTGTTTATAGTATAATAACTGACATTTGTAATAATTTAAAATATTTATCAAAATACAACATATATCATGGAAATATAAAACCATCCAATATTCTTGTTGATAATAATAATGGAAGTTTTTTAATGACGGATTATTGTAAATATATTATCAATAATTATGAAGATGATGATGATGAAAATGATACTTTATATGAATATAAAAGTCCAGAAATGTTATGTGGTAAAGAATATAATCATTCAACAGATATGTTTAGTTTGGGATGTTTATTACATTATATTATAACTGGAAAACATTTGTTCATTGGTAAGAATAGGAATGAAGCAAAGTTAATGGTATTAAATGGAAGAATTAATAATGAAGTGGATAAAAATCATAGTTATTATAAATTAATGATGAAATTAATATCAGAATTTCCATACAGTAGACCTAATATTGAAGAAGCTTTAAGTGAAATAAATAAAATTAAACAAAAAATGAATCAATCAGTTATGAAAGATGTTAATGTGTGTTTATTTATAGGTAATGATTTTAAATTTGAGAAAAACAATATCAATGATATTTTACATCATAAATGTATATATTATATTATATGTTATTATTTATTAGTTCTTAAGAAATCCGTTATATGTGACTATATCAAATATAAAAATAGTAGAGCTTTATTTTTCTGCTTAAATATGCTATGGGAAGATAATTCATATGATAATAAATACACAATGTCTCAAGAGTTTGATCTATACGAAAAATTCGAAAAATGTACATTAAAAGAATATGGAATTGATAGTATTTTGCTGCAATCTATTCGAAAGAATTATGTGTTGAATTTGTGTCGTCAAAAAATATCTGATGCAGGATGTAAGTATATCTGCGATAATATTCAAGTCATTCAACATTTACAGATATTAGATATTGAAAGTATGAAATAAAGATTTAAAAATAATTATAGGTAGTAATACATGTGATGAGGGTATTATGTATTTGAGTGATAAATTTAATTATTTGAAGGATTTGAAAGAATTGAATATAAGATGTATTTTATTACATGAATATATTAATAATATATATAGCTAATCCAATTCATAAATCAGCGATTCTTTATTTTTTTCGTAAATTGAGTATATTGCATGGTTTAAAAGCTCTATCAATGGGATGTATAGCTTTTTATTCATTTTAATTCATAAATAGCTACAGGATTAGATGATGATTCATTCAGGGGATATATCAAAAATATTAAACTATTGCCAAATCTTGAATTTATTGACGTTTCTGGTATAGGAATACGCTGTAATAATATAATAATAGGTAATGAACTAACATATGATGGTATGGTAGAATATACTGAACATTTTGATGAATATTCTTCTCTGCATGAGTTGGACTTAAGTAATATAAAATATGATAAAAAGACTACCAATCTTCTTTTGAATAAAATCGATAGAATAAAATCTTTACAACATTTAATCATTTCAGGTATTTATTACTTCTATATTTTATTAATATATAGAATGTATTAAAGAAACTGAAGAATACACATCCTTTAAAAAGAGAACATCATTAAAAATAACCTATAATCATCGTGATAGAGATTTATTGTATAATTTAATGAATGTGAGATAAAAAAAATATATAAATTTGTTTATATTTTTGATAAATAAATACAAAACACACATCAACAACAAAAAATTAAAAATTAATTTATGTTATATAAAAATCAAAAATACACTTCAATTCTTTTTTTCCCTAAAGAATTTTCTATTCTCTGTTTGATACAACCAATTCCATCTCCATTAAAATCATTATTGCCTAAATCCAAAACTTCTAATTTAGAAGTATAAAAGAGTTTATCACAGAACGATTCAAGTCCACTTAAAGGTATATTATTTGATTGTATATCTAATACTTTTAAATTAGTTAAATATTTCAAACTCTCCCCTAAAATAACAACTCCACTTTTACATATCCTATTTTCTCCTAAACTTAAAGACTCTAAAAAAGGCATATTCTTAAATGCAACATTACATAATACTTCAACACAATAAGAGTTTAATTTGTTGCAGTATAAATCTAATAATTTCAAATTAGAAAAACATTTTAGTGATTCTGCAAGATCTTTAATATCATCTTTACCAATTTTATTACACTGTAATTCTAATTCTGTTAAGAGAGGTAATTTAAATAGTTGATTTGACAGATATTTTACACTTTTATTTTCACATAAATAACAATCTAAACATATATTAAATATAATAATAATATATATATATATACTATTGAGAAATAATACTTGTATATTATTATTCACAAGATTTAATTTATTAAAGAAATTATAAACTCCAAACATATTTATCTTTATACCTGAAAAAGACAGTGATTCAATTTTATCAATTTTGTCAATTTGGTTTGATATATATTTGATTCCTCTTTCAGTTATTAGATTATTATCTAATAAAATATAAATAATAATAATATAGTATACATCCAATATTGAGTAATTTCAACTTCTGAATTCCTTTCATTACATATGAAAAGCACAATAATCCATTATCACTTATTTTATTCTTACCAATATATAATTCTCTCAAATCTGGAATAAAGAACAAATAACGACAGAAATATTGAAATGCAGAATCATTGATATTACTGTCTTCTATTGATAAAATATGCAGACGTGGTAAATAGTATAGACTTCTACAAAACAATTTGAAAGCATCAGTATCATATTTGTTACTTCCTATCTTTAAAGTCTCTATATTCTCTGTACATTGCATTGTTTCACCAATAATATTAAGATCTTTTGAATTAAGACATTTACCTATTAAAACATAGAAATTAATATATTAATTTAGTATACTGGAGAGATCAATTGTATATAAATCCTTTATTCCATTCATTAACTTCAAATATAACTGTGTAGTAGGTGAGCCTATGTTCTGAGTGATTATATGTTTAATTGAATCACTTTTTACACTTAACCTTACTAGAAGTCTGAATATATTACAGTTTCTTGTAGAAACGAACAGTTTCACGAGTTGCTCAATTAAATCTAATGAGATTAGAAAAGCAAGACTTACATTCATTTTGTGCTATTAAATCTTCAGCATAGTATAATCGGTTATGATCACATTTGATCCAGTATTTTATTATAAAATCCAAGTTTGAATCACATCCTAAAGATAAAATAAACGAATATACTTTTGCCTTTAACAAAGTATTTGAATTTGTCTTCATCAGACTCATAATACTGATTTATACCGCATATATTCATATCTACGATGTTTCCCATTTTATTTAGTGAGTATTTCAAAAAAGAAATAAAAAGAAAAAACAATTATATCCGTTTCATCTATTCAATTTTAATAGCAAGACTATATTTGTTATAGAAAGGGAGTGTTTATATATATTAGTCTGAATAGTCGATTATTGGGAGAAAAAATAGAAGAGGACTTGATGTTGCAATTTTGAAGTGTTCGAGTGAAAATAAATATCTAAATCTATCTTAATGATAATAATCATTGATTTAAGTAGAGTCTTAATTTTTTATGCTGTTTGGTATAAATGACGTTTCAATGATTCGAAACTATCATCCATTTTATATCATAACCAGGTGTATCAACATCATAATGCTGCATTATGTTGATTTATATCCTTATTTGGAGATTACATAATCCCAAAAATCAAAAAAAAATCTGTCCAACCATATTGAAGCATTTTTTGACCTTAGAAACTGTCATTTCTATAATGTGTGCCTATCTCTATTCTGCTGCAGGTTTGAGTCCATTAAAGTATTCTATTTAGTATTATCTCCTAGGCAACAAAAAATGTTTGCCGCTGCTAATGCTGATAAGCCAATCCCACATAACATTTCCTACTACCTTAAATGTATGCTTGGTGGTATTATCGCATGTGGTACTACTCACAGTGCTATTACACCCCTTGATTTAGTTAAATGTAACATTCAAGCTAATCCAGGAAAATACAAGGGTATCTTCGATGGTTTCAAAGTTATTGGCAAAACAAAAGGTTTTGGACCAAGAGGAGGTTTATATTTAGGTTTCTTCCCAACATTTTGTGGTTATGCCTGTCAAGGATGTTTCAAATTTGGTTTCTATGAAATTTTCAAGGATTTATACTCAAAGATGGTAGGTGAAGAAACAGCATACCGTCACAGAACATTGTTATACTTATGTGCTTCATTCTCAGCTGAATTCTGTGCTGATGTATTCTTATGTCCATTTGAAGCTATCAAAGTACGTATGCAAACTGCTCCACCAGAGGCCAACTTCCCAACCAAATTAGGTGAAGGATGGACTAAGATCAAATCTGCTGAAGGCATGAACGGTTTATACAAAGGTTTAGTTCCATTATGGTTCAGACAAATCCCATACACAATGATGAAGTTCACTGTATTCGAAAGTACAGTCGAATTATTCTACAAATACGTATTTACAAAGGGTAAGAGCAATTACAGTAAACCATTCCAATTAGGTGTTACCTTCTTATCTGGTTATATTGCAGGTATTTTCTGCGCTATTGTTAGTCACCCAGCTGATGTTATTGTATCAGTTCTTAATAAGAACCCAGGAACTTCAATTGGTGTTGTATGTAAACAATTAGGTTGGAAAGGTTTATGGTCTGGTTTAGTAGCTCGTATTTTCATGATTGGTACACTTACAGCCTTCCAATGGTGGATCTATGATACTTTCAAGACTGCTTGTGGTTTAGGAACAACTGGAGGTCATTAAATTATTGATTAAGTTTTAACCATTATCATGACTTATGTTATATTGTCTGTGTGTGTGTTTAGTATAAAAAAATAAAGAAAATGAAAATTTATTTTGAAACAAGCTTTTTGAGATTGGTTTGACTAAATGAATTTGTTTTTTGATGAATTGAATAGATATAATGGTATAAAAATCCATTTATATTATTGGTTTAGATACAGAGAAACTGCAGAGATATGTAGAGAGGATTTATCCTTCACATTTAAGCAAACATACAAGAAAAGTATAAAAATCATGCTAGCTTTATATTTAGACACTCTGTACTAGAATATACTTTGATGAAGATCATAAAACTGAATTGTTTGCTGTTGAATATAAATACAAATCATCAAATTCCTCAGAAAAAATAGTATTTGATAGTGAAGGAAGGTTAAATTACAATTTAAAACTAAAATCATACAGTCCATTTTACTTTATAGTGAAGTATTGATATTAATATTTATTTATTAGTGGAGAAACAGGATTTTCAGCATATAAACGATCAGATATATGTAAAGTATGTATAAAAAAACAATATCCAAATTATCAAATAACAACAATAGTTGATATGTTGAGAGGTAATTTCTATTTAAACAATTCTTTCACATACGACAATTCAATGGTATTAGGAGCAAATATCAATGTTAATTCACACTTTTTTGAAAATAGTACATTGAAACTATCAAAATTAGATTTTGGATTATATTTAAAGAATTACAACTTTCAGTTTATTTATAATTATTTTGACCAATTACTAACCACAATGACATGTATCCCTATTACAAAACAATTGTATTTCAATGTAGCTAGTAAAACACTTCTAAATGAAGTTGACAGTTATAATTACATAACTGGTAATGCAGGACTGATTATAGGATCTACATTAAACACAGAGAAGTGGAAGTGTGAAGTATATTACAATATATTATCAAAGAAATGGATTCTCAGTAATAAAGTGTGTGTCAACCCCAGATTAACGGTTGGTGTTGATATGTCACTCATTTTATCACCATTAGAACCAACAAAGACTAATTTTCAGATTGGAATTGACTATAACATGTAAATAACTGTGTCAAATAATTGTTTTGTTTTGTTAGACACTTTTAGAAAATATATACAACTCATAAACACTAAATAAAAGTCTATTTAAATTTTTGATGAAGATAAAAATTTCAAATTACACTGCAAATGTCAAAAGATGTAAATTTGACAAAATAACAATCAAAAAAATTTAATTTTTTTGATATGGCTGCATTGACAAGAGAAGAGATATTAAAAGAGTTTGATCAAATATTCGAAGAAAATTATAATAGTCTTATCAATGGAGAAGATGGGGCTGATACAACTGAAATACATGATAGGTTTAAGGGAGATGCCAAGAAACTTCTGGAGCAACAGTGTGATCGTCTTGCACTAGTAGTTCAAGAAAACAGTAAATTACTATCAAATCTTCAATCTTTTCGAGGAAATATCCTGGTATATGTCAGAGTAAGACCAATAATACGAACATCCAATGAAGATACAGGCGCCCAATCTCTAGAAGTGTATGATAATGGAAGTCTTTCCCTTCATAATATCAAAACTGCCAGTTTCAAACCTTTTGCATTTGATCAATGCTTTGGTCCAACAGTAGGACAAGAAGCTGTATTTGATCAACTAAGTCATTTGACTGCAAGTGTCATGCAAGGATTTAATGTCAGTATAATAGCCTATGGTCAAACAGGTTCAGGTAAAACATACACAATGTTTGGTACAAAAGAACATCCAGGTTTAATCTTCCGTTTAACCGCCAAATTATTTGAATTCATCAGTACCAGTAGTTTTGATACAAATGTAAGGTTATCTATGGTTGAAATATATAACGAAGAAGTATACGATTTACTAGGAAAAGGAGAAGACAAGAGAAAAGTCCATATAAACATGAGTGGAGATGATATAAAGTTAGATTGTGATGAAATAGAAATCCCTGATAATAACAGTGTAAGAGAATGGTTTTATAAAGGAATGGAAATAAGAACAACAGCAGCCACTAATGCCAATGATGAAAGTAGTAGAAGCCATTGTATTCTAACACTTTATATTGATCAATACGATAAAGTAACTAAACAAACAACTCAGAGTAAATTATATATGGTTGATTTAGCTGGAAGTGAAAGAATAGCAAAAACTGGTGTAGAAGGAGATAGATTAACAGAAGCTAAGAATATTAATAAATCATTAAGTGCTTTAAGTAATATTATGCAAGCTTTAGATAAGAAAAATCCACATGTTCCATATCGTGATAGTAAATTAACAATGATATTGAAAGATAGTTTAAATGGTAATGCAAAGACTATTTTATTTTGTACACTATGTCCAACGGAAGCACAATACGACGAATCGTATTCTACATTACAATTTGCGACAAGAGCTAAAAATATTAATTTGGGTGTAGCAAAACAGAATGTTCAATTTAGAAATGCTGATCAAGAGAATAAAGACTTGAGAGATAAAATAGACAGTATAATGAAAGATAGAGAGAATTTAACTAAAAAAATCAATGAATTAGAAGAGCAATTAAGACAAAGTGAAGAGTTAATAAATGGTCAAAAAGCAATGAGAATGAAAAGTGTAGATAATGTAAAAAAAGAAGCAGATGATTTGAAATTAAGAAATAATGAATTACAAGTGAATTTATTGAAATATAAAGAGGAACAAGCTAAAAGAAATAAAGAAATCCAAAGTACTGAAAGAAGTATGAAAATCATGCAAACTAAATGTGATAACCTTCAGAAAGATAAAGATGATTTATTAGCAAAAGTTGGTTATTTAAATGAACAATTACGAGTTGCAAAAGAAAGTCTAAAAGAAGCTAAAAAGACTGCTTCTAATAATAATCGTCTATCATTAAATAGTTCAATGAGATTAAGTCCAATGACCAATACACCAAGTTTAACTCCTAAAAAGAAGAGTGGATCAAATAATATGTCGCCTCGTGAGAATGGAAATACGAAAAAGAGACTACCACCAAGCAAAAAGAAGGTTGGAAATTCTACACCCAGAAAATCTGTGGAAGATTCCCCCAAAGCTGCTTTGAAGAAGAATTTGAGTGTGAAGAAAGCTAGTTCGATTGGCAGGACTATTTCAAATAATAGTGTTAATAAGAAGAAAACAACAACAACAACTGCAAGTGGTGTTGCTAAGATGGAATTACATAATCGTGGATTTTCTGTTGATTCTAATCCTTTAATAAATGAAGAAAATGAGAATGAAAATGATAATACTGAAATTGCTTTAGAAGATGTTGGTGTTATTGATAATGATGAAACTGAAGTGAATGATGGTAATAATAATGAAGAAAATGAAGAGAATGATGAGGAAGAAGATGAAGTAATAGATTTAGATGAAGAACCAGATGATGTATTGAATTTTGATGATATTGATGTCGAGAATTTAGAATTGCTATAATTAACATATATTATTAATTTTTAAATTTACTCTATTTCAAATAAACAAAATTTTATTTAATTAATAAATTAATCAAAAATTAAAAACATAATTTAAAACGATTATTAAATTTCATCTTTCCATTTATTGATAATGAATTGTTCCATATTCATAAGTACCTTCTACAGCTTCTGAAAACATATAACATATAATACAACCAATACCAACAAAGATTGGAGGTCCAAGTATTCTACAGATTACCCATAAGCTGAAAAATGAAGCATTGTATTTATGATCATTTCTTATAAACGAATCAATAGAAGAATAAACTGACAACAATGTTGAAATTGCGAATAATCTGAATGTAAGTAAACTAATTGACTTGTGTGGTTTATTCGATAAATGAATACTTATTCCACACAGTGTAACAATCATAGAATAAATAATTACTGAAGGCATACTAATATACTCTATTGACTCAGCCATACATATTAATATGTAGATCAATATAAATACTGAGATGAATCTTAGACGAGGAGACCATAGACATATTGGATTAGCTGGTGGTTGTTCAGAAAAACTAGGAGCTGTTGCTCTTATGTCTTGTTGGATGGATGTGATGGTAGAAAATGGAGCTATTCAAAATACATTAATTATTATATTAATACTGTTTTCTCTGGAGCTTTTCCTCACAATGTTTATAGTATCTCTACAAAATATTGTTTTTAAAATATACCTGTTCAGTACATTGTAATGTGATAATGTGTATGAATTTTCTGCCAAGACAACACCATGATATTTCAACTCCATATGGTTATTTCCATATCCCACTCTTTTATTTACTAATTCTTTTAAATCACCTATTGACGTTTTTGTGTGTACTTTTAAATTAAATCTAACTGTAAAATGAAGAGTAATACTCAATTTTTGAATCCATATCAATGAAATTAATCACTATTTTTGATATTTCCTTATTAGGTTGAAAACCGGAAGATTCTAGTGACATTATTAATCTTTTAAATGAAATGGGGAAATTGTCTTTACCAAAAATAAACAATAAAGTTTTCAAAACCCCACTTTCAGTTTGATACAAGCTTGATTAATTCAAATTTTGATTTTCTTCTTTTGGGATGTGGAATAAGCTGTCCTCTGTTGTAAGCAATGTATCAGAAATTTTAGATACTGCTGATCAACATGGATCACAGATTGCTAGTTGTATGATTTTCTGTAGTGTTATTTATATAATATAGCTTTTGTAAAATCTCCAGATGGTTCTTGTATATTATTGAAATATAATGAATCCTTTAGTTGAAGAAAGCGATGATATAAATGTAATTAAAGAACAAAGAGATCAATATAAGGAGCAGGTAGAAAGATTAACTCTACTAATGACACCATTAACATCAGAGAATGCAGAACTGAAAGAACAGATTGAGAAGTTGCAGTATATAACATATTATTTTACATAATCAATAGATCTTTGTCATCTCCTAATTTAGATTCGTCACAATCTCAAGAAAAAATAAATGAATTGGAAACATCATTAAAATCGTATAATATATTATTATTCATTTCTATATAATTAGATCTTTAGAAGAAGTAGCTAAGTGGAAAGATAGAGCCAATAAAGCGAGAAACAAATATGAATCATTAAAGACAGAGTATGATAGTCTATCAGCTTCATTCTCCACTTCAACAGTGAACGAAAGCAGTAGTAATAGTGTTAATAATGAAGAAATGGAAAAGTTAAAAAATGATTATGTAGTATTAAAGTGTGAAAAAGACAATTTAGAACATGAAATAATCCAATTAAAAGAAATAAATGAAAAGTTAGAGAATGATAAAACAGTAATAGAGAATAATATGAATGAAGAAATAACAAGTAAAAACAATGAAATAGAAAAACTACAAAAATCAAGTGAAGAATATGAACAAAGAATAACTGAATTAATGAACAACCAATCATCTCAAAGCAATGAATCATCCAATAGAATTTCAGCATTTGAAAGTGAGATTAGTTTATTGAAAACTCAATTACTTGAGAAGCAAACTGAGATTGAATCAAAGGATGAAGATATGGAAAGAATAGTAAGCCAATTCAACAATTTAAGTGAAATAGAAAGTAATATAAGAAATGAATTAGAAGAAAAAGAGAATGAATTGAATGAAATAAAAGAAAAATACAGTGAATTAGAAAGTAGTATTGCAAATACAAATAATGGCATAAATAATGAAAAAGAAGTAGAAATGATAAAGAAAGAAAAAGAAAAGATAGAAAATGAATTAAATCGATTAAAAGTGGAAAAAGAAGAATTAGATAAAGAATGTGATGAAAAGTATAACCAAATATGTGAATTGGAAAAGAACAATAGTGAAATCAAAGAAGATAAAATAAGAATGGAAAATGAATTGAATGAAATGAAAGTTAAATATGATGAGATAAATAGTAAAAATGAAGGGTTGATAAAACAAATAAAAGACTCTAAGAATGTAATTGATAACTTGAATATGGAAGTACAATCGAAATCATCAACAGAATCTGAAGCAATTGAAATACTTAGAAATGAAAAAGAGAGAATAGAGAATGAATTAAATGAAGTGAAAATAGAGAAAGATAATTTAGAGAATGAATGGAGAGATAAATATGATGGTTTAGAATCTAATAACAACACCATAATTGAAGAATTGAAACAACAATTATCATTGAAAGAAGAAGAATATAGAAATAATGAAGAAAAGGTTAATAGTGCAATAAATGAGTTGAAAGAACAATTGAATAGTAAAGATGAAGAGATTAATGAGTTGAGAGTGAAAGATGAAGAGAATCTAAGAAAATTAGAAGAGATATCGAATAGTAACAAATCAGCAGAAGAAAAAGATATTTTAATAAATGAAATCCAATCGAAATATGATAGTATTCAAGTGGAATTAGAATCTTATAAACAACAACTGAATATCAAAGATGAAGAAATCAATGAATTAAAGTTAAAAGAAGAAGAATATAGAAATAATGAAGAAAAGATTAATAGTGAAATAAATGAGTTGAAAGAACAGTTATTATCAAAAGAGAATGAGATAAGTGAATTACAATCAAAAGATGAAGAAAATAATAATAAAATCGAAGAATTCAAAAACAACAGTAAATCACTAGAAGAAAAAGAAAATCTTCTAAATGAAATCCAATCGAAATATGATAATATTCAAGTGGAATTAGAATCTTATAAACAACAACTGAATATCAAAGATGAAGAAATCAATGAATTAAAGTTAAAAGAAGAAGAAAATCAAAAAAGAATAGAAGAAATATCAAACAACAATCAATCAACAGAAGAGAAAGAAACACTTATAAATAATATCAGAATGGAATTAGATTCATACAAACAACAGATAAACAATAAGAATGAAGAAATCAATGAATTAAAATCCAAAATAGCAGAATATGAAGAAACTGAGAATGACCAAATAGCTGATTTAGAAGAAGAAAAAGATCAATTAACCAATCAAATCACAGCATTATCTCAACAATTATCAACCAATCAAAACAATTTAACCAAAATAGAAGAAGAGTTGAATATTTCCAATAATAAAGTAAAAGAATATAAAGAAAGAAGTAATAACTATGAGAAGTTATATAATGAAATATTGAATGATAATAGCAGTAACAATCTCAATGAAGAACAACAACAAATGTTTCAAAATGAAATACAGAAATTAACAATGGAATTAACCTCTAAAGAAACTGATTTTCTAAGATTAAGTAATGAAAATAAATTATTAATCCAACAACTAGATGAATATAAATCACAATATTCAAAGGAAGTAGAAATAAATCAATCAACTCAACAATCATTAAACACTTTAACAGAGAAGTTGAGAAGTAATTTAGATATACAACAACAATTGAAAGATAATGAAAGAAAAAAAGATGAAGAAATTAAGAATTTAGATATGAAATATAATGAGATAAATACGAAATATTTACAGTTGAAAGAATTACATTCAAACTCTGCTGATATTCAAAATAAATTGAATTTATATAAAGAACAGTATGAATTATACGAAAAGAAATACACTGAGTTAGTTCAAACTTCAAATGATAAAGAAAATGGTTACATAAAAACAATTGAAAATTTAAAAATGAAACTGAATAATTCAACCAGCAAAGATGATTCAAAGAATAAAAAATTAGAGTTAATTCAAGCACGTTATGAGAAAGAAATAAGTATATTACAATCTCAGTTAGAAGAATTAAGAAAGAACCAAACAATGAAGAAGATGAATAAAAATGATAATCAATCTGTAGATAGGAATGGTAATAAATCTCTTAGTGATGAAAATATGAGGAAATTAGAAGATAGGATAACACAGCTAGAAGCTGAAAAGATGGAAACACAATCACAGGTAGATATCGTAAAATCAGAATTGAATAATAAAGTTAAAGTATTGGAAGATGAAAAGTCGATGTTACAACAATTGTTGAATGATGCAAATGCTCAATCTTCCAAAAAGATTACAGAATTACAAGAAAAATTAGCAAAAATAGAGATAAAAGAGAGTGTAAAAGTGCCACAACAGCAGTTACCTGATTTAAGACCAAAATTGCAGGAAATGCAAGCTGAATTGAATGCTAAAGACACAAAATTATCAAATACAGTTCAAAGATGTACTAGTTTATTGAATCAAATAGAGCAATTGAGAAATGAAAATGCTGCATTATCTGCAGAAATGCATAAGATATCAGTCAACCAGCAATCAGCTAGAAATCGAATCAAAGAACCAATCACATTAGAAAGTTTAGAAGAAGGTCATCACTCTGTATATATATGCATATTAATTTTATTATATATTCTATAGCCAAGTGATCATATTCATAAAAAACCGATTCATATTAAGATAACACCATTCTACATCTATATTGTATTGATTCATATTTATGTCATTTACAAATTACTCTTCTAAATGTAATTCTGTTTTTTGGGTTTAAAAATGAACGAAAAATAATGTAGGTTTTACATGTTCGTAAAGTGATGAGAACTTATTGATTAATATAAGATTCCAAATCATTATACATACTCATTTTGGGCTTTCATTCTTTTAAAATGTATTTCTTGTAATATGTTATGTTTATGTAGCTTTACACAATGTCAGATAACGAAGAACAACAACAAGAACGTGCTCCAGCACCAAGTTCAGAAAATAGAATGTATTGAAATATTTTTAATTCTTGATGTAGTTTTGTAAGAAATTTAACCTTCAAAATGTCAAACGAAGAATTGCAAGAAGCATTCAGTAAATTTGGAAGCATAACAGACTGTTACATTGCTAAAGATCGTGAAAGTGGAAGAAGTAGAGGTTTTGGATTTGTATCATTCGAAGATGCTGAAGCTTGTGATAAAGCTATAGCTGAAATGGATGGTCAAGAATTAGACGGAAGAGCATTACAAGTAATGAAAGCACATTCAAAAGAAGAAAGAGGAAGTATGATATATTTATTAGTTATATTAAATAGGCAGAGGAGGACGAGGTGGAGGTTTTGGAGGACATAGAAATGACAGAAGAGGTGGATATGGTGGAGGTTATGGTGGTCACGGAGGAAGAAGAGATGATCGTGGTCATGGAGGTCACCGTAGAGAAAGAAGTCGAAGTCATGAAAGAAGATAAATTACTATTTTTACGAACATTTGTCATTTATCTGTTATTATTATTGTGTACAACCTTTGCTACTACTAATTGAGATTGAAACTGACTATTTATTGAATGGTTGTCGTTACATAGCTCGACTTAATTCAAAGTTCTATTAATTTAGAATGATTCATTTGTTATTGACATTTACAGTTATCTTTAGGGAAGGGCTATAAGATAGAGTAAGGTTGATAGAGAATGCTACTTTTTTATTATATATTACACATGTTAGTGAATTAATTCATTATGTTAACTTGAAATATATATAATTTAAATTAATTAAATTAGGATTTTTGTTATATTTAATTAATTTTGTTGACTAATGGATTTAATTTTCTAATTAAACTATCTTTTGATTCAGTTGTCAACATTACACAATCAGCGCCAGCATTCATGAATGAAATAGCTGCTTGTTCATCTCCACTTCTACCTATGATAATTGAATGGTTTTTATCTTCAATTGATCGAATTACATCACAACCATCTTCATTTCCAAGATTCTAAATAATAATTACTATATAATTGTATATATATACTTTATCTACAAATATAATATCATAATGTTTCTGTTTAATCAACATTAATGCTGATTTTGAATCATTTGCTCCTTCACTCACTATCTTTAATTTATCCAATACTTTATTCATTAGTAATATATTACTTTGAGCATCATCAATAATTAATGCATTTTTACCCACAAATTTCTCATTCAAATTCACATCTTCAGGTTTATTTGATTTTTTCAAAGTTAAAGTCATTTTTATACAAGTTCCACTTTTACTACTACTTTCAACACATACACTACCATGATGTCTTGCTGCAGCTAATCTCACAAACGATAATCCAATTCCATAACCTCCCTTTCTATTCTTTGTCTGTGTAAAAATACCAAAAACAGATTCAAATTGAGATTCATCAATTGGTTCTGTTCCAGTATCTTTAACTCTTACAATTATGGTATAATAACTATCATTAGATTCATCTAATAACGCTGAAAATGTAATAGTTCCGTGATAAGGTGTAAATTTAATAGCATTAAACAATAAATTCTCAAATGCTCTTTTTAAATAACATTTATCACATAAAACATAAGTATTTGAATTCATTAAAATAGAATCACATTTTTCACTCAATTCTACACATTTATTATTCATTTCACTTTGGCAATTCTTAGCAGCAATTTTAAAGATTTCTCTATAGAAATTGACTGATACAAATGTAGATTCTGATGAACTATTGGCACTTTTAATTATATCTAATCGATGAGATAAATCCTCTCTTAAATCAGCATTCTTTCTACCAATTTCTTGCATTGTGTCTTTTAAACTAACTAATACATTATTTTCTCTCATTTTCTCTACATTTTCTAGTTGCTTTAATGTTTGTTTGCTTATATCAACATCTATTGCAATACTATTTACTTTATTCCTAATATCATGAAGTAAAGAAGCTCCTTCAAAACTAGATTCAGTATTCATTGTATCAACACGTAATATTTCCAATAAAACCAAAGAGTTTTGCCTAATTTCAGTATTTAATCGATTATTTATTACAGCATGATTATTATTATTATTATTTCCATTCATATTATTAACTTCATTTATTTCACTGTTATTGTTATTATTATTGCTATTAGTTAAAACACATTCATCTTTCTGTTCAAATCCGTAGTAATGAGCATGAATACTTGCATCAAAAACAACATCTTCATCAAATTGTAATTTCAATATTTGTCCTGATGTTCCGATTAATCCTGATAGATTATACAAATTACGGAATTCAGCTTTAATAAAACTCTTAAATTCACGAGATAGTAATAAACTAGAGTTTATATTGTATATTTTCCATTTATCATTTGCATATAATATAGTGTCATTATTATCGATAATGATTAATGGATTTTCTATATTCATTTCATATTCTATTCTTAAATCATGTAAATGAATCATTAAAGATTCATCATATATTCGAATATCAGCAATATATGGTATTCTACGTAAATTAGTGGTTGAATTATTGGTTAATAATAGATAAGATCGAATATAATTATGGTTTAAGGAATATAAATAAGTGATAGTTTTCATGAAATTATCTTTTAAACATTCACCTAACAGGTAGTTTTCAAACGGTTTTGATATGACAGAAGATACACCTGTACTGGTGTTTGTTGGTAACTCAAGCTGCTTGACTATTTCTGAACTAATTTGAATGATTTGACCACTATCTTTGTTGATTGTGATGTAATTATCTGTAAATGGTATTTCATATTTTAAGGATGGATAATCTGACAATGTTGTTGGATTAAACTCTGTTGAATGAAAACATTTCATAAATTTACAAAGATATAGGTTTTCTGTGATTTCCATCTGTTGAATTTTAATATAAAATCCTTTACACGAACATACCACTATACCTTGACCTAACATATCCTTTGTAACAAGCTGTATAGTTTGCCAATCGCTAATCCAATACCGAAATGGTCTGTTCATCTCGGTAGGTGTTAGATCTATTAATTGAGATGAATTAGGAGATATAAACGAGAAGAATTGTTCTAGTGTTTCATCTTTAATTGAAGCTAATTCGTAAAGTGGTTTTGATGATAGCGCCATTACATTTAATTCATTGTTTAAAGAGGACCAGAGGTTAAGAGCAGCTCTATATTGCCATTTGAAAAGAAAATAGCCAATAAAAGAGATGCTTATGAAAATGAAATAGAAAATATATTCCAAAACCACATGAGGAAATCCATCTATGAATATAATAGATTTAAATAAATAGAAAGAAAATAAAAAATTAAGAAGAAGAGAAATAAAATCATTCAACAAATCACAACTAATAAATAATATATACCTGAATCATCACTCAACCCTCTCAGATTGTTCGTTGTATCAATTAAATTCAATAAAACCATTTTAAAAATATTTTATCGTTTCAGAAACATGAATCGTCACACTTAATTTTTATTTTAATACACTCACTCATTTTAAAAATAACATTAATTTTAATAATTTTATTTTAAAACATTAATTACATTTGAAAATCTCTAGTTCCACTTCCCAAATTCTTTTGTGACATTGGTGTTTCTGGTAAACTTCTCACAGATTCAATATCACATTTAGGAGTATGTCTCTTCTATTTAAATAATATAAAACAATATAATAAATCATACACTTGAAGTATTCGATCTATGTGAAATAACAATAGGTTTAGAAGTATCACCACTCACAATATTCGAAACAGTTTGACTCAAAGACATAGTTTTCTCAATATTAATAGGACTTACAGGATTTGATAATCTCAAAGGCGTTAATTGTTGAGGTGTTATATTTTGTGAAGAATTTCTACTCATATTAGGTGAAACAGTCTGTGATCTTCTTCCTGAACTTTTATTCGATTGATTTCTTGAACTTCTGTTACTATTATTCATTGAATTATTCAAAGATGAAACGGTATTATTTTTATTATTATCATTATTATTATTGATTGTTACAGGTTGAATACTTGGATCTCTTGGTGGTTTACCAATTACATTAGAACCAGTGTTACTCATTGTATTATTCAAAGTTTGTCTCATCTCTCTAATTTCTTGTGACAAATTCCTCAATTCAAATTCCTTTTCAGCAATCACAGCTTCTGTTGATCTCACTGGAGGTATTGATGTAGGATTTGGTGGAGTTGGACATCGATATAAAGCATCATCCATTGGAACACCATCTAAACCAATATATTGAGGATCTAATGGATCAACAACACGGTTTGTTCTCAACTTCCAATGAACCGTATCATGTTGTGCTCCTTTGATATCTTGTGCATAATTGGTTTCTCTGAAATCTTTACGTTTTGATAGTGTAATTCCTCCTAAATCATACATTGGTTTCCAGTCAGTTATTGAACCATCAATGTCGTGAGTTGTATATCTTAAATCAGGTTGGATTTCTTTAGGCAATGGACGAGGATGGACATCTCTAGGTTCATCAGCTATTTCTAAATCTCCTACTTTGTATTTTGGCTCTAATGGATTGACATGTCGGGATGTATTCCATTCTGAACCTGTTATATCTTTTACATTCAATATATCTCTTGGAGGATCAAGCCATTGCTTGTATCTTGGCTTCCAACCGGGTTTTGTACCTACTATATCATCACAACTGATTATATCTCTCTTTTCATATGGATAGAGTTTGCCTGGTTTGGTTCCTTCAATATCATCGACTTGTATATTGTCTCTGATGAATTTAGGAACTGGAGCTGGTGCGATTTTACAACTTGGTAATTTATAATGTGGATCTATTGGATTAATATGTCTATTAGTGGTGAAACTGTGACATTTTGATTGAGCGTATGGTATATCATCAGTTCTTAAGAAATATGATTCTGCATTTATTGGATGATGTAATTGTCTTGGATGAGATCCTTCAATATCATCAGTGTAATATAAATCTGGTCTATTTGTATAACGATATTCTTTTATTTCTGGATGTGTACCTTCTATATCATCTATTTTATTTGTGACATTTCCAATATTAAGATGCTAAATAAGAATAAATCTTTATATAAGAATACAGCCATTCTTCCCAACGCTTCTTCATTGGAAATTGTCTGAAGGAACATAGTTGACATCTTGATTTACTTATTATTTATTGAAAAAAATAGAAACTGACAGAATAAAAACGTTTTATTGCTTGAAACAGGTTTGGCTTGATTTGTTGAAATTTATTTTTCTTCACTTTTATTCATTCATTAAATATCAATAATTATTCAATTACACCCTATAAAAACACCAACTTCTATGCATATATATAATATATATTTATAACTAAAAATCTAGTTAATTTCAATTAAGGAGAAAAAAATGATAATTGGCTTTTTTAAAACAGGTAAATACACATATTTATAATTTATCTGTTATTCAACCTCATCATATCTCTGATTCAAAATCACCTTTCTTGATTTGAACCTTTAAACGTTTCTTTCCAATTTGATAACCATTTAACGAAGCAATTGCCTTATCCGCTGAAGCTCTATCTTGATAGCTAACGAAACCATAGCCTTTACTTCTACCCGTCACTTTATCAGCAACAATGGTAATACTTATCAAATCACCATAAGGTTGAAATAACTTTTCTAATTCTAAATTTGTCATTGAGTTAGGTAAATGAAATATAAATAAATTACATCCAGCTGGACCTTCTTTTAAGTTGGAATAATAAATAGGAGGACCAGGGAAGGCAGCAGCTTCATAGTTCTTACTATTATTGTTGTTACTGCCATTTATACTACTAATACTGTTAGATGCACTACGGTTAGGTGAACTAATATCTTGTTCCATCACAGGAATGGGAGCTCCATTGGGAAGATGAGTTACAATGGGGTTTGGGTTTGAAAACGATCTATATACACCTGTTGGGGAATATGATGGTGAATAACTAGGTGGGGTCTGAGTAAAACCTTGCAGTGGAGTAACAGGAGGTTGGTTAGGTGGGAACAACTGATAATTGTTGTTTAAATCGTTTGAATAGTTTTCTGGTTGGTCATAATATACTTCTTCTTGAGGAATGCAGTTGTAAGCTTGTGGCACTTGCATGTCTGCTATATATGGAAATGCAACTGCATCATAATATTCGTTTTCTCTTCTCAAGTCCATCATAGGTATTTGTGGGTTTACTTGGTAAGGGTACATCTAAAAACATTATAAAATGTGATAAAAAGGAAATGGGTTAAACAAGATCTGAAACTAAAGAGTATAATGAGGTAATGATTTAAGAGCTGAAGAATAAAAGTCTGAAAAGTTATTAATAATATAGCAGAATTAATAATGAATATATACAGCTAGATTTGGAATAATAAATACTCTTATTGATTATAAAAATTGAAATGATAAATTCTAAAATCAGTTACAAATTCAGTTATGCATTTCTATATTTCTTTTTTGTCATTTTCGTTATCATTCTCTTTTGGTGAAGAAAAAACTGGAGTAACGGTATGATTATTGCATAATATATACAGATATGTTGTTTATACGATAAGTTAGAACTCATTTCAATAATTGTAGGTTGTACTGAAACACAATGAAGATAAGGAACAAAGTGAATGTGAATATATGTTCTGTCTGTTGCAATGATTTCATTGCTGTAAATTCCTGTATAGATGTGAATAGGCATACTGTCTATTCAGTAGGAACTTATATATATTCAATTAAACAAGTTAGAATGATAGTTATTTTAATAAAATATTTCATTCTGCTCTGCCTTTTTTGTTTAGATGAAATTCATTTGTTGAACATACTTTGAATTACATTTATCATATCATTCTGCTATATATAAAATATGAATAAAGTAATAGAGCCATAGGTGTTAAATATCAACAAATAAATAATAGAAATAATGATAATATTTCTATAATATTCTTCTATTATGTTATTTTCATCATATATATTATAGTAATGGATGTAAATAACCATAATATGAAAGTATACTTTAATAGTTCAAAACAAAAATAGTTCAAGCCAGTCTATAAAAGCTTGATTTAAATATTTTTTCAAAAATCCAAATTTGATAGAGTAGCTTTATGAACCGAATATATGCAATTGACTTCGGTTCTTATGATTCTATCATCTATGCAGGGACATACTACAATATTCGTCAGCATCAGCTAGTTTCGAATCCTTCGTTTCAATACTATATTCAGTATTTTTATTAAGGTTAAATGATTTAGTTCTGGTATTTTATTCAAAGAAAAAGAAAGAATATTCAATGATTACTCAAAGAAGCTATCGTTGTCATTTCCATACTCTTTTACACTAAATGTCAAAGATCTATTTGGACAATCCTATGACTATTGTAAAAAAATAGAAAAATATCACATTCCACACGAAATAGTCAGATCCACAACAGATCATAATATGATCATGTTGAAAGTATAATTCTAGTTTTGCTTATTCAAATTTTATTAGTTTCAAAATCCAAATGTACAATTTTCAATAGATCAGTTGATTGCAATGGAATTAAAGAACATTAAAGAATGTATTGTAGAGCATTACAATCACAGCAATATTCAAACAAAGAAAAAACGTACAACCGATGAAGAAAACAACCAAAATATCTTGCTCTCTTGTTGTTTTGCCTTTCCATCCTATTATAACTCAAAGACAATATCAAAATTTAAATTATTGTGTAAAATATATAAAATGAATATCGAATTCTATTTACCTGAGTATATATGTCCATGTATTACATATGCTTATAATCATTTTTATCATAAAACTGAAGAATATGATGAATATGCATTATTTATTGATATTGGTTATATATCAACTCAAACTACTGTTTGTCATTTTAAAAATGTATTTTAATTATATATTTGAATAATATATTTGAATAGGGTGAATTGGAAGTGAAATATTCAAATTATAATAAAGAAATAGGAAGTAGAAATCTTGATTTATACCTCTACAAAATATTATGTGAAATAATTTTAGATAAATTTGGTAAAGATTTCTACAATGATTATGAACAATATAATCGATTAATTAATGCTGTAAATGATATGAAAAGTTCAACATCATTTAATCCTGATGAAATATATATAGAAATCCCTCGATTGATTCCTGGTAAAGAAGTTGAATTAAATATACCTATAAATTATATCAATCATAAAATTCAAGAATCTCAATTTATGAAGGATTTATTAAATCAATTAATACAGTCAGTTACATTGTATATTAATACAAATAGTATGAAAATTAAACCATTGAAATTGATATTTTGTGGACAAACAACAAGAATTCCTGTAATAACCACTGTAATAAAAGAATATTTGACTAATAAATCAATAGAATTTGAACATATAAAATATGAAATTGATTGTAAGACAAGTTTAAGTGAAGGATTATTATATTATAATGAAACATTACATGGACAATGGCAATATAATATAATTTATAATGATAATATCTTTGATGAAAAATCGTTATTACAATTTGAAGAAGAAGAAGAAAGTGAAGATGGTAATCTCAATTTTAATTATGTTTATACAATACAATTAATTGAAAAAGACTTGAGTGATCAAGACAAACTAACAACAGATATAAAAAAGATGAGAAATTTGATAGAAGCTACTATATATGAGAGACAAAGAGAAATTGATAAAATAAATGAAGAAAATAATAAAGTAGATATGAGTAATTATTTGAATAATATATTGAAATGGTTAAAAGATAACAAGTTTTTGAGTCAGAATGAATTGAAAATGAAATTAGATGAATTTGAGGATAAATGGTATAGTAATGCGATTCCATACATTTCATTGAAAAGAAATAGAGATTATAATGATGATAGTGATAATAAATCTATTAGTAGTGATGAAGAGAAAGATTATAAAAAGAAGAATAAAGATGATAGTAAAAGATTGAAAATAATATGGTTTTCTAAAAAGTAATAAGTATTAAATACCTTGTTTTCTGTTGTTGTTTACACTGTCATGTAAAAATTCAAAAATAAATCTGAAACAAGATCTGAGTCAAGTATAGAAATTCCTATTTATTTTATTTTTCATTTTATTTCACTAAACAGAGATGCAAATGTTTGAAGTAACCCCTTTACTCAATTGTCCACATCTGTGTGACTTACTAAATATAGATTTAAACCCAAAGAATATAATTTTGAAATGCGAAGTATGTGGTGAAGAAAATGAACCTTGGATATGTTTAAGCTGTGGATGTTGTCGATGTGGTCGTTTTGGCAAAAGTCATATGATAGAGCATGCCAAAACAACTCATCATTGGTTAGTTTTAGGATATGCTGATTTATCTGTGTGGTGTTATGGTGAACAAGATGGATGTGGAGGTTGTAATTATTATATAAATCAAGTATATTTGATTTTTTAAACATTTTTAGTTTCTCAATCCTGCTTTGAATAAAGTATATCATAAATTTGAAAATGTATATTTATGTTGTATTTATGTATATATTGAATAGTTTAAATTCCCTAATAAGTAAATCATTTATAATTTGTTGTTTTATCTATAAAATAAATACACATTTACAAATATAATAATAACATTTATTTTAAATAAATCTACTATCTAAAATAAAAGAATTAGAATAATTGCAAATAAAAATGTTGGTATAATAATCCAACCAACATCTTCAAATTTAGCTTCAAATGAAGTTTCTGTTATATTACCAATATGTTCTCCAAATGGTTTATTTTCTGATTCATAAAAACAAACCATATTAGTCACATTCTTTAATGTCAAATTCCACGAAATACCTTCAAAATCTAATTCAGATATTAATTTATTAGTAACACCTGTATAATTACCACAATTCTTTTTAAACCAAGAAATTGATAAGAAATCTTTATTTTGAGCAGTACATCGATATTCTTCTTGTATTTGCTCATTAAATGCTTTCTTAACATAACCACTTTCAGATTCATAAGGTGTAGCATCTTCAGCAACTGTAAAAGTAGTAAAATTATTACCATCTAAGATACAAAAGAAATATATCTGATTATGAGATTAAAACAAAAAAGAAACAAATAATAAGTATGTTGTTTTATATGACTATAATAATCAACTGTCTATAATAATAATAAAATAACTACTGAGAATAATATGGTAGGTATTACACTCCAACCAATATCTTCTAACTCAGAAGGAGTAAATTCAGTTGTTATATTACCAAAAAAAACTCCTAATTTATTATCTGGCAAGTAGTGATGAACTTCAATTGTTCCATTCTTCAAAGTCAAATTAAGATTAATTCCATTACTATTATCACCTACTGTTTCTATCAATTTCTCAACTATTCCAGTTTTATTATGACAATTATTATTCATCCAGGAAATTGAAACAAAAGGCTTATCTGTATCTATACATTCATGTAGATTCTTTATCTCAGTTGTAAATCCTTGTAGATAATATCCACTTTGAGATTTAACTAGTTTTGTTTCATCATCAGAACCTTGAAATGTGGTGAAATTATTATTACCTTCAGTAGTTCTTGTTAATGGAAAGGATATTTGATAATTATTTTCTTTTACAATATAATATTTATCTTTTGCTAGTATATAATTTATCTCGTCTTTAATTCTTTTTATCACTTTATTATCTTCAATTGGTTCTGGATATGAATTATCAGTTTTATCACCTCCACTATCTCCACCTTTACAAATTGCTTTGTCATTTGCTCTTTGTGTTACTAATGTAAGATCAGCTTCTTCAGCAAGAGATGCAGATATTTCAGATAGTTTTACTATCTTTATATATTCTTTATCATCTTTACTATCTTTATAATAATTAACTTCTAATTCTATTTTATCACAATCTGTTGTTGCTTTTTCAGCTGAAGTACATGTTGTTGATTGTTTATTTGCACATTTATAATTACCTGTTAATGTATATTTTGAACCACCTAAACTACCATCAACTTTTTTAACAGTAGAATAATATGTATATTCCATATTATCATTTGTTTTGTATTTCAATGCTGCAGTTTTAGTTATTATTACTGTATATTCACCTTCCACATACTTTAAATTAACTGCATCTGGAACAGGTTTTACATTACATTTAGCATTAGCATTATTTTTATATAATTCAATATTTGTTTGTGATGTATCTTTCTTTAAATCAGTATATTCCTTCACTAGGTGATTCAATTGTCATTGATTCATCTGATGTATATTTCACTTTTACATCGTTTATATTGTCACATGTTTGTGGTGATGTTGATGGACATGTATAATAAGATTGTGGATTAGATTTTCCTAAACATTCGCTTTTAGGTGTAAATGTTAATTTTGTTCCTGTAGATTTATCTTCTGTTCTTGTAACAGTATAATATGTATATTCACTTCCTGATATTCTTACTGCTGCAGTATTTAATACATGAACTACACCTTTATTTTCAATTTTAAATGTGATTTGAGTATTTTCTGGTAAATTAAAATTATCATCAGAAGGCTTTTTTACACATTTACTTGCATTGGAATAAGTTTTCAATGCATCATTTGCTTCTTTAATTTCATTATCTGCAGTTAATTCTTTAAGACTATTACCTTCATATCCAGATAAATTTTGAATAACAGTTAAAGTACTCTCTTTGATTGAAAATTTAATTTTAGCACAATCATCTGTTGTTGTACCTTCACATGTTTTACCACCATCCTTTGTTCCATCACAAACAATTTTTGGTATTAAAGTATATTCAACCGTATTAGTACCTGTTGTTCCGACTTCATATAACTTAAATGATGATTCAGATATAAAACTAACCGCTACTTCTCCTTTTATGTAAAATGTACCAGCTGTTGCCTTAAATGTAATTATGGTATTTTCAACTGCAGTTGTGGAATCATCATCTGGTTGTGCCATTTCTCTCTCTTCTCCAAGATCTAAAAAATAAAAAATAGAACTACATACACCTCAAATTACTTCGACCACAGCTCACACTACATAAAAAGAATATTACTATTACATTATAACATTTATTATACTCAACAATGACAAATAAAACTTCATTTTTGATTTTTGTAACGATATATTTTGAATCAACCAATAAAATCAATAACGACATTTTTTTGAATTTTTCAACTGATTTCAAGTGATAAAAAATAATCAGTGATTACAGCTTATATTCATCAGATAATTGTATTTCTATATTAGTGATAGTATTTTATGTATTTGGAGAATCAAAATAGACAAATACACCATATTAATGTATTTAATGTATTTTTAGAATCAACAATAAAAATGTCATAGAAATGAATAAATATTACAATATTTACACCCACAATTCTTTCCATTTTCTTGATTCTGATAAAATTCGAGCATATCGAGCTTTTGTTGAATCTTCAGCTCCATTATATCCTATAAAAAACGTCGTAATATTTGGACATTTCAAAACTGCTTCACACAAAACACTTACTCCATTTTCACCTAAACCAAGATCTATATATAAAATATCAATTATTTATATTAAATATACTCGTTGCATAGAATTCAGTTAATTTGGGACATTTTAATAATAATTCTGCAATTATCTTTGAATCTTCATAAGGTAAACAATCACTTTCTAATTATAATTATAATAATAATATAATACTCAATTTACGAATTATTTTTTGTAAGCCTTTATCTTTCTTTTTCTGTTTAGCTATTATAAATAAAAATATAAAATTAAATAATTATAAATAATACTTCCAATTACTAATATCAATAGATTTGGACATCTTGTAGCTATTCTATCTAAACCTCTACTTCCTTCACCTTCTCTTATCTCATCCACTAATTAAAACATAATAATAATAATAATAATATTAAATACAAGACAACTGTATTTGTATTACTTGTTCATATGAATGAGACATTACGATTGTATCTAATGATTTTATACCTGTTAATACTATAAATATTATAATGAAAACAATTATAATTATTTAATAATACCTCTTTCTAATACAACTATCACATATTGTGAAGATAATAAATCATTTATTGTTGGACGATCTTCTTCTTTCTTGCTTAAACATTGTCTTATTATTGTCAACAATTCAGATGAATATTTACCTTCCATTTCTGATAAATCAACTTCATCTTCTTCATTTGAATAATACCATTTTAATAAATCAAATATTGAATAGAATGGTGGTTTTAAACAACACATATAATATAATAAGATTCCTACACTCCAAATATCACTTGATAAAGTATATTCTACACATCGACCATACAGTTCTGGCGCTTTATAACATACTCCATTTGAATCTCGACCTTTTGCATTACTTATATTCATATCTAACAAAGCTTTATTATTATCGCCATCGATTATGATTGAGGATAAACAGATTCCTCCGTGACATACATTTCGATGATGATATTCTTTTAAACCATTTAAGATACAGAAGAAATATTTTTGTATTATATCTTCTGAGAAAGGAACTAAGCCTTTCTTTCTTAATAAGATTTCTGTTTCTAAATTACTTGAATAGAGTTTGGAGAGTAAAACAAAATAATCTATTTCAACTCCACTTATTACTAAAGGTTTATGTATTTTCGGTTTTATTGCATAGGATGAACTTGTCATTTTTGGAATCTATTTCAATGAAAATATTGTTTTCAATACAGTATCTTCAAGATATTGAATCAAATCATCATTTCCTATTCTGGGAATTAATCTGACGAATTCATGGGTATTACTGTGGAACAGTGCAGCTGGGCCACATCCTGATTTAATTTCATCAGTAATTGTCAATCCAGTCAAGAATGGGAAAGACATTTGTAATTGAGTAATTTGTGACATGTAAATTACGCTTCAACAAAATATAAAGTATTTATTAATCCCTTGAATCAGTGTATTTATTCAAGTGAAATTAAAGGCATATATGGGGTTATACATTTAAAAAAGTGGTTATTCAATCAAATATCTGAATTATTTGTCATAATAAAGCAGTATATATTATTTGATATTATATAAATAGATTAAGATATTAAAAGTGTTGTATCTTTATTCAGATTTGAATTTCTCTGTTTCAATATTTTAGTCGTTTCATTATTTTTTGTAAGATTTGCATTTTACATATTTGTAATAATTGAGATGAAATTCTATCAAGTTGCTGACAGTATTGGGTATAATTGCATTTAATTTATTTTATAGAGTGATTGGACAGTTAGTTGAAAGTGGTTTTTCTGATGTTTCCTTCCTGGTTGAAGATCAAACAATTAAAGGAGTTAAAAACATTATTTCAATGAATAATAAAACATTGAGAAAAATAATTGAAGACTCAAAAGCTGATTCTGAAATTCCAATTTCTTCTCTTGTTAGTGCTGATGCATTCAAAGCATTATTGACTTATTATGGTCGTGGTATAATAGATTTAGAAGAGCATACGATATGTGATTTGATGGTTTTGTGTTTTTGTTACCAAGATCTTCATTTATATGAGATATGTAAGAATTACATATTGAATCATATGACGATAGAGATCGTCAATCATTTCCTTAACATGTTACCAGAATTACAAGAAAATTCGATGAATGATATAATGAATGTAACAAATGATTTTATCTTATACAATGGATGGATTTTATTAGAAGATAACAGAATACTTTCTAATACGATAGATGCTATAATTTACATATTGAAAATCCCCAACTTAATAATTGCAGATGAACATCATTTGTTAAAGAATCTTCTTAATTATTACTATACTGTCAAGTCAAAAGAAAAAGTATTAACAAAGAGTGACTTACAGGATAGTTTTAGAAATGTTTTTAATTACATTAACTGGAAAGAATTGGATGTAAATGATTTAAATATGATAAGAAAGAGTTATATCATTAATGATACAAAGTTATTGAATTATAATAACAAAAGTCCAGAAATAAGTAGAATGTATTTTACTCCAACAAAGAATCAAAATTTGAACAAGTATTTAGCTGATATCATATTCAATGATGTTTATATTGAACAACTTGATCGTATATATTATATTTTTATATTTATATATCATAGAAGAAACAACTCACTTTCTGTATTTGAATGAATTTGATGAACTTATTCCTACATTGTTAGAGAATAACAATCCATTAATTATCGCAATAACATTTGTATTGATGATAAGATTAAACATCGATTATAAAGGTATATATATATATATATATATATATATATATATATGAATAATGTTTATATTATAGAGAAAGATACAAAGAAACTATACTGTTTGATAAAGAAATTATCAGAATGTCATGAAACAACAAAAAGAAATAATATGAAACAGATAACTGCCAAAGCATTAACAATATTCTTTAATAATAACATCTGTTCTGATAATTACAAGATTGATGAATATTTCCATATAATATACTACAATAGTAGTTGTGAATTGATTGCTAGAATCTATACATTCTATGAAGAATATTTGAATAGTTCAAATGTAAGAAGTAGAATCACAAACTATATCAGTTCTTTACCATTTGTTTATGAAGACTTTGCTTTAATTAAAGAAATAAAAGGTGATAATTCTAATGTAGAAAATATACTATCATCTCCACCAAGTTTCTCATATAACAATAATTTGTTAGATATTATTCATGTCGAAGGAGTAAAAGTAGAAATTCCATCAAACCAAACTCCAAGAGGATGTAAATACAGTATAGAACCAAATTTACCATCAGGATTATCAATTGACAAATGCAGTGGCATAATATCTGGTGAACCAGAAACATTATGTGAAAAGACAGAATATGAAGTAACTTGTGAAAATGTTCTTGGAAAACAAACCACCAAAATTTCATTATCAGTGAGAATTGTTAATTTCCAATCAGACTATTATAGTAAAATGATAAAAATATTGCATGATGGTTATACAATCACAAAGAATGAAGATAGTGAAACAGTTTCGCATTGTTATTTAAACACTGTAATGAATAGTGGAGAAGAATATCATTTTACATTTAAGATCAATCGATTTAATTCTTATGGGGAAATAAGAATTGGAGGAACAACAATTGAAAATTATGTAGAAAACAATCTTTATAACCAAAGTAATACTCACACAATTGGTTTTAAAACAAATACAATTACAAGATATGGTTCAGGAGCTAATAATAATTACAGTACATCATTGGTTACTGGTGATGTATTAGAAGTTATATTTGATTTGAAAAATAGATATATGAATTATATTATAAATGGAAAACAATATAATTCTATATTCACATCCATTCAATACCCATTATACCCATTTGTTGAGTTAGTATCTGAAAATGATTCAATTACTTTATTATCAGTAAAGAAATGTTAAAAATGACTTTTTATTATTAATAGTTTTAAAATTATATTCTATAACTTCTTTATTTTTATTCTATTTTTTAAATAAAACCCAACAAAAATAAAATTATGAAATATAGAAAAAATCATGCAAATCATTTATTATTTTCATTATTTTTAAAAGTACATATTCTATTTTAATGGACGAGGACATGTTTGCTTTATTTTATTATATAATTTACTCAATTGTTCTGCTCTTTCTTGTACAGATAAAACTGGACCAATAATATCTTCATATATAAATCTACAAACAATATCAGCATTCACTGCAGTTTGTAATACCAACTGTGGAGCTACATCATTAGATAATATATAAGTTCCTAACATCAATGGACCAAACGGTGGAATTCCTTCTTTACCATAAACTAACACTTTAACATAATTCTCACTGATTGGAGTTACTGTGATAAAAACACTTGTGAAATTCGTTTTGAATGGACACTATTCATAATAATAATAAATAATATATATACTGATCTTTGGAATAATTGTTGATTGAATGTATATATAATATTCACAAAATCATTTCCAAGATGTTTCTTCTTATTGATTAGAGATTCTTTTAAATGATTCTCATCCTATATTTATAAAATAAATAATAATTAATATATATATACAGAGTTATTTGTAGGAAATAAAGTAGTAACATGAAATACAACTTCACTAGTAGAAACAGAATTAATCAAAACAATTTCACCATCTGAACCATATTGACTTAAACCTCCTAAATACATTTTATTTGGATCAATTTTCGATAGTTTATAATATTTACCCAATTTCTGTAAGAATTCTTCATATTCTACACAACCACTTGTATTTTTATATATTTCCCATTCATCGAATTGATTTGATTTTGCATATAAAACACCAATTTTGTGACAACATTTTGGATTTGTATGATCTAATACTTTTATGGATGCTTCTAATGATTTATCATTTTCCACTAATAATGGACAATTCTCATTGGATATTCCATTTAATATACCCCAATGTCTATTATATTAATAAAATATCAATAAAATATACGATAAACAAGATCCTAATGGATCAATCAATCCTAAACTTTGTATATCAATAAATGGTTTTTTAAAATGACTTGATAAGATTGTCTGTGTAGTTGCTGGATTGAGTGATAAATTATCATCTCTTGGTGACATTTCCATGTTATTATTATTATTATTACGATTCTTATGATGTCTATGATGTCTGTGGTGCTTATGAGTCTTTTTCTGTAACAATTCCATATCTAATGCGCTAAATTCAGATTCTATTTAATAATATTAACAAAAAGTGTATGTTTATACGTATAATATATGGATTTGGTGGTGTTAAAATGGCTTCTGAACGAAGTGATGATGAGAATTCTGATACTCTAAATTCACTATCAGCTAAATCACTTCCTTGATTGTTATTATTATCTTCCTCAGTATTGCTGCTACTGTTATTATTATTATTATTAATTTCTTCATCTTCTAATGATATTTTGGGTATTTGATTAATGTGTTTTGGAGATAATGTAAATGATGCTGGTGGAGTTTGAATAGGTTTGAGTTTATAAGATTCATTGAATAGTGTAGAATCTGATGATGATGATTCATTATTTTCCAGTAAAATATCAAATGCACAATTATTCTTACCTCTCAAAGCAGGTGGAGATGTAGTGGAAAATAATTTATTATTATTCTCATTTCTATTTCTATTGGATGATGAATCACCCAATGAACTTTCACTATTGCTACTATTAGTATCATCAAAGGAACATGAATTATAATAAGTACCATTAGTATCAGGTAAAGCGCTACTTGGCAATATTAGATTATTAGCACTACTGTGGTTACTACTATTGCAGTAATATTCTGATGAAACTAAACTGTTTTTACTGTTTCTTCCTACTGGTAATTGACCATTATTGTTTATATCATCAACACCATTATTACTGTTATTATTATCTATTCCTCCTGTTGATGTAGTGACAGAGGGTAATATAACTATTGATCTCCTAGATACTGACATTGGAGATTCCATTATTTGTTGATCGATTTTTTGTTGTAACATTCCTGCTAAATTTGAATCACTCCTATTTAATAAATAAGATAATAGAAATAATTATAAATATTATAAATATATATATACTGAGAAATAGCTGAATATCTTGTAGTTTTATCACTTTTATTCTTATCTGATGAGGATTGATGATCACCATCACTATTACCTATTGATGAAGTTCTTCTTGAGTGTAAATCTTTCATTTTTCTATGATCTTTCTTAAAATGTGAATAACTTGAATCATGAGATAATGATCTGATTCTATCATAGGATGATTGTCGAAATACTTCAGAATATACTTTTCTTATCTTTTTTGTTGGAATATCACTTTCTCTTACTATTTTTGAGGATAAAGTACGTAATGATTCTGGATTAGAGTGTTGTTTGAAATAACTCTTATTTTTACTAACAGGTAATCCATTAATACTGTTTGGTATTGTTGCTACTGTATTTGTAGTTGTAGCTGTAGTAGTTGTTGTTGTATTTGCTGATGCTGAAGTACTTGTTATTGTAGTTAATGAATTATCAGTAGAGGATGAATTATTTGAATGTAAATCACCTAATGATCCTGTCATTCTAAACAAACCATTCATATCATCTCTTTCACTCAAATCAATCAAACCACTTGGCAAATCAACAGGAGTATTATCAGAATCAGTAGAATATGCAGAACTATGATGATTCAATGTGTCAGTCAAGCCTTTACTTAATTTAATAGAATCATCAGATAATGCTCTTTCTTTTGAAGAAGAAACACTTAAATCACTAAAGACAGTTGGACTACATCTTCCACAACTGGGGCTATTCATATAATCACTTGCATTTCTTGAATCACATGATAAAGCATCTTCTGTTCTACAAC
Organism: Proteromonas lacertae; assembly: GCA_002245135.1. Classification (NCBI taxonomy): domain Eukaryota; class Bigyra; order Opalinata; family Proteromonadidae; genus Proteromonas; species Proteromonas lacertae. Next base: position 5,487 of record NGBS01001187.1, on the reverse strand, counting down.
TATTATTAGCTTCAGCAATTGTTGAAAGAGTAGATGGTGGGAATTTAATGGAAGATGGTATACCTGGTGAAGATGATTGTAATGATGATGATATCATTAATAATGGATCTTTAGAAGTGGTTGGAATAGTAAGTAATGGTATAGATTGTTGTGGTAAAGTCTGAGATTGTTTGGAATGTATAAATTGCTGTGGTTGATCTGAATATTTCTGTGTTTGTTGATTCATATAGTTCAATTGTGTGTTTGGTAAGGGTGTAAAGGATGGTGTTGATCTTGCACTGTTACTATTACTTGTATCTGATGCATTACTATCACTACCTTGGTTATAATCAAGTGGTATATTTAAATGGTATATTGGATTATTAATACTATTAGCTATTTGTGTATAAAATGGAGATGGTGATTGAGGTGTTGTAACTGAAGAAGAATGTTTTCTCTTTTGTATAGTTTGAGCTTGTTGGTTTTGTTGGAATAATTGTTGTTGGTAATTTACATTAAATTCAGGTAAATATCTTATGGAATTATTGGAAGTTGTAATGTTATCTAATTCAACTACATATTGTGATACTCCATATGTTTTTCTAATTGTCACTAATATTACATTGATCAAACCATATCTTAATGTAATTAACATATTCTTATATATATAATGTGAAACTGCTGAATATTCTTTATCATTAACTTTGATTTTATCACTAAATACTAAAGAATCCACTGGTGGAGGGTATTTCTGTAATTTATAAGGTGAAAATACTTCATATAATAACTCTATAGCAACTGTAGAAGTTAAACAATTCTTAGAATGTTGTCTTTTCAATAAATATGGAAATACTTTTTCTGCAGATTTAGCTGCAATAGAATGAGGACATTCATTTAACCATTTTATATACACTCTAATAGTTTGAAGTATTAAAAAATCAACAGTTGTACAATCTTTCTCCAACTGTAACACTGCGACAGTAATGTCAGTTATTCTCATTATCCATTCTTCAATTAATGAGTAGTAAGTATTTATATCATATCCTTTTATTCTTATTTCATTATATATATAGTCAGCACATTGAGATAATGACATTATCAGTAATGGTAATGGATATTCATCCTGTGTCATATTCATTTGTAGTATAAAATCAGGTAAATAAACTAAACAATCAGATAGACTAAAGTGTAAAGGTGATTTCACAATAAAGGAGATTAAAGCGTATAAAAGATGTCTTAACACCAACTGTGAATCATATAATATGGATGTATAATCAGAATTTGAAGTACCATTATTATTATTATTATAAATACTGAAATTCTTATTAGATTCAGGTGTATAATCACTTAAAGATTCTTGATGTATTACTGGACCATTATTACTACTAAAATTGCTATTACAATTATTTCCATTTCCATTTCCTCCTCTTTCACTTGCTATTGAATTGAATCTTGTCCTTAATGTAGTTGTACAGGTTGAAGTTGCTCTTTTCCTTGATATTATTAACATTGTATCACTATCACTGTTATTGCTTAATACATCATAGTGTCTGATTTGATGAAATATATTATTCATTGCATCTGTTAGATTCTTAAATATTGTATCAGCATCTTTTGTACTCATTTGATTATTATAAATAGATAAATCAGCTAAGAGAATATAACATTTATTCTGAATTCTAGAGATTTCTTCCTTAGTAGTTGGTATATATTCATTCAATAACTTATAGCTATCATTCTCTTTAAAATATTTAGGATCTAAATCAACAATATCTTCATTATCATTATTATTTGTACTATCAATTGTACCATTTCTATTTCTACTAGTTAAATTAGTCTTAATTGTATCAGATTCATTTCCTTCTATATCTCCATTATCATTAACATCTCTCACATCATCATTATTATTACTGCTATCATTACGATCTTCACTATCATCATCATAATCATCACTTAATACATCTTTAGGTAAACGGAATAAACCAGTAGGAGAGTGAATTATATATGATAAACTATCAACTAAGTTTGTCAAACTATAATTCTTTAAGAATATAGGAAATGAAACTAGTTTTGTTAAGGTAATAATACTGCTGATTAATAATTGATATATCTTTTGACCTGTTATAAAATTACATAATGTTTGAAGTAGTGGTGGAATATCAAAATAGATTAATTTAGGATTCTTATTATACTCGTCAATATTACATGTAGAATCGTATAATATATAATTATATACACTTCCATTAGTATCTTTAACTGACAATACGAAATGATTGTGATAATCACATTCTATTAATTGAAAATATTTCAATAAATGATAATGAATAATTGGATGTTCAGCCTTTGAAACAATTGGATAAAATACTTGTATAATATCAATACATTTTTAGTTTTATGATTTTTACATAGACTTAAAAGTAAATAATTGAATAATGCCATAACATAATTTAACCACTCAACGTTCTTCAAAATTGGAACTTCTAAAATTTTATCCGTTTCTTTTATAAATTGTGGAAAAACACTTATTTTACATTTCTTCCATAATGTCGCTATGATTTGAATACCTTGTTGTGATAAGAACAACTTCTTTATATGTGGTATAATAACATTTATAATAAACTCTTCATCATATATTTGATGTACCTTTAAATATATATCTCTTAATAGTAAAATAGCTTCAGATTGTAATTCATTTTCTATTATATTATTATTATTATTATTATTATTAGAAATCTCATTATTATCTTCATCAATATAAAATGATGCAAATTCCTTCAAGAATCCAACAAAATTACTTTTCTCCAAATTCAAATTTTGCACTTCACTTTTTAATATAAATGATTTAACATTTGCATTAATAGACCAATTCCTATTTCTTACTAGTCTTTTAAATTCAAATACTTTTTAGTTCCATTAGAATATTGTTCAAATTCTACTAGTGATAAATATTCATAACAATTGACTATATTCACTTTAAATGCATCTATGGATACATCAAAATCATTTGGTCTTATTTTCATTATTAAACTATTCTCAGGTTTACCTTCACCTATTAACTCATCGTATCTGTTTAAACAGAGTATCAATATATCCAACATCAATTCATAATCAATAAAACAAAAGTCTATCTTCTTAGAATTGAAGAAATGTACAATAGATGATAGTATATTGTTTGTACATAAAAAGTGAGATCGTGGTATTATTTTATTATTATTATAACTATCAAATCCTCTAATATAATCATAATAATGCTGTAAAATCACTCTAATGTCAATCTTTGTTTTAGTCACTGGATTTGATAAGTAATATTGCTCTATTACGACTATTATGCCGTATTTTACATCTATTGAGTAATTTTCATCATTTAGCATAATTAATAAATTACAGAGAATCGTAACAAGATATTTGTCTGGTATAGCCTAAATGGTCAAATACTTTTAAAATGGAATAATCGTAAAAATGACATTTTGATTATAACGGATAGATATTTTGGATTTGCACATTCATATATTACATCATTATCGTGAACTGCTTCAATGAATGAACAGAACTCTTTACATGAAATTACTTGGCATGAATCTAATTTTAAATTAAAAAGATTAAACAAAATATTAAGGTGAATCTAATTTAAATTTATATTACAAAAAAAAAAGAAAAGGATATTGATAGGAGTAGTGATAAAAAGTATAGAAAAATGAATTACGAAATAACTTGGAATATCGCCTAATAGCTCTTTCCATTATAATATATATTGATGTTAAATATTCTTCATCTGCCACATTTTAGCCAATTAATTCCAATTATACATAATTCTTTACTCAGAGATTGGTGGGCAGGCAAATTATTAGTAATTAACTGAGATAAATAGTCAAACTTCAATTTCCAGTCATCGTTAGTCTTTAAGAAGAAAAGAAACATATCATGATGAAATAGTGGCGGTACAGGCAGACTCTAATTAAATAATAAATACTAATTATATATACAACCATTATCTTTCCAGCAAATTTGAAAATTTACTTCTTTTGCATATAGATTATCACTATACAATAAGTCATTAGTACATTCCCATATATTTTCAATATCTTTTACATTAAAAGTCAGTAGATGAAGAGAATCCATAAAAATGTGATAATGAAAAGCATCTCATATCCACAGATTGGGCTAGTCACAATATTATAGATTTTTAATACTAGATGCACATCTTTTAATTACTGTCTCCAGGAATTCTGTAGTTTGTGTCTCAGGATCAGGGCTATATGAATTAATTTTATATTTAATACAATTCTTCTGATAAAATCTGTCAAGTCACTTGCACTATATGACAATTGCATTTCTAAAATGAATGAACTGTGAGTTGGAGCGAGATTTCTTTTGGAATATTGAATGCTTTGAATAATATATCTGTTAGAATATTATTTACTTTCAATCCTCTTTTAAAAATGACAAAGAGTGGTTTGATGCAGGCTTGTCTCAATTTAAAAAAATACTGTTTAATAAGACAATGTTAAATCATTTGATATTACATACACACCATTTAACCAAATTAAAATTTATAAAAAAAATATAAAATAAGAACAAATTTAATTTTCTTCTAAGTCTTCTACAGGTTCTTCTTGCTTATCTTGTCCATCCCATGAATTGTTGGTAATTCTGGTAATTTGGGGGTTGGGATTGTTCTAACACTTCCGCTTGATAATCCAGTCAAAAACAATTTTATACTATCAAAAGTGAAGGATCCAGTATGTACAGCATATCTACCTTTCTCTTTATTAATAGCTACTGTAGCTGGATATCCAAAATTGAGATTTAAAGCTTGTTCAAAATCATAGAATTTACCACCTTCTTCCCAGAAGAAAACGAATGGTTTACGTTTTGTACCTCAGCTAATTGATCTAATATGGCAATTTCAGCTTCTCTACCAGCTTTATGACTATCTAATAGATCAGGTAAGAAAGAAATTATGCAAATTAACTTTCCATTACACCATTCATCGAATATTGTTTGATTGGTTAATTCCATAGACACAGATGGGACTGTGCTTAATTTTACATCATTTCTTCGTTTGACGATGCATTTGATGATTCATCACCTTTACTTGAAGAGCCTTTACCACCAGCTGTTGCTTTGGCATGTTCCCAGTGTTTTGGTTTTGATTTACCGTTTAGACGAGCTGATACAGCTTCTTTAGCAGCTTTTAAACCAGCAGTTGCTACAGCTTTGCCTTCTCTTGCACCTTGATAATCAGTTGGCTTGTTTTTATTTAATCCAAAGATTTTTACTGTTGGATAACCTTGAATCTGGAATCTTTGAGCTAATTCTTGCTCAACTGTTGCATCTACAGCAGCGACATGAACTACTCCTGTTAAAGCTTTTGCAGCTTTTTCATATTCATCTTTAAATGCTTTACAATGACCACACCATCTATACAGTAAATTTGTGTAATTAGTTATTATACGGACGAAAAATTCTACAATCCAAACAGATTCACTTCTTAATACTAATTTGTCA
>NGBS01000042.1:0-69633 GCA_002245135.1 Proteromonas lacertae | reverse complement strand
TATTGCAGTAATATTCTGATGAAACTAAACTGTTTTTACTGTTTCTTCCTACTGGTAATTGACCATTATTGTTTATATCATCAACACCATTATTACTTTTATTATTATCTATTCCTCCTGTTGATGTAGTGACAGAGGGTAATATAACTATTGATCTCCTAGATACTGACATGGAGATTCCATTATTTGTTGATCGATTTTTTGTTGTAACATTCCTGCTAAATTTGAATCACTCCTATTTAATAAATAAGATAATAGAAATAATTATAAATATTTAAATATATATATATACTGAGAAATAGCTGAATATCTTGTAGTTTTATCACTTTTATTCTTATCTGATGAGGATTGATGATCACCATCACTATTACCTATTGATGAAGTTCTTCTTGAGTGTAAATCTTTCATTTTTCTATGATCTTTCTTAAAATGTGAATAACTTGAATCATGAGATAATGATCTGATTCTATCATAGGATGATTGTCGAAATACTTCAGAATATACTTTTCTTATTTTTTGTTGGAATATCACTTTCTCTTACTATTTTTGAGGATAAAGTACGTAATGATTCTGGATTAGAGTGTTGTTTGAAATAACTCTTATTTTTACTAACAGGTAATCCATTAATACTGTTTGGTATTGTTGCTACTGTATTTGTAGTTGTAGCTGTAGTAGTTGTTGTTGTATTTGCTGATGCTGAAGTACTTGTTATTGTAGTTAATGAATTATCAGTAGAGGATGAATTATTTGAATGTAAATCACCTAATGATCCTGTCATTCTAAACAAACCATTCATATCATCTCTTTCACTCAAATCAATCAAACCACTTGGCAAATCAACAGGAGTATTATCAGAATCAGTAGAATATGCAGAACTATGATGATTCAATGTGTCAGTCAAGCCTTTACTTAATTTAATAGAATCATCAGATAATGCTCTTTCTTTTGAAGAAGAAACACTTAAATCACTAAAGACAGTTGGACTACATCTTCCACAACTGGGGCTATTCATATAATCACTTGCATTTCTTGAATCACATGATAAAGCATCTTCTGTTCTACAACTATTATTAGCTTCAGCAATTGTTGAAAGAGTAGATGGTGGGAATTTAATGGAAGATGGTATACCTGGTGAAGATGATTGTAATGATGATGATATCATTAATAATGGATCTTTAGAAGTGGTTGGAATAGTAAGTAATGGTATAGATTGTTGTGGTAAAGTCTGAGATTGTTTGGAATGTATAAATTGCTGTGGTTGATCTGAATATTTCTGTGTTTGTTGATTCATATAGTTCAATTGTGTGTTTGGTAAGGGTGTAAAGGATGGTGTTGATCTTGCACTGTTACTATTACTTGTATCTGATGCATTACTATCACTACCTTGGTTATAATCAAGTGGTATATTTAAATGGTATATTGGATTATTAATACTATTAGCTATTTGTGTATAAAATGGAGATGGTGATTGAGGTGTTGTAACTGAAGAAGAATGTTTTCTCTTTTGTATAGTTTGAGCTTGTTGGTTTTGTTGGAATAATTGTTGTTGGTAATTTACATTAAATTCAGGTAAATATCTTATGGAATTATTGGAAGTTGTAATGTTATCTAATTCAACTACATATTGTGATACTCCATATGTTTTTCTAATTGTCACTAATATTACATTGATCAAACCATTCTTAATGTAATTAAATATTCTTATATATATAATGTGAAACTGCTGAATATTCTTTATCATTAACTTTGATTTTATCACTAAATACTAAAGAATCCACTGGTGGAGGGTATTTCTGTAATTTATAAGGTGAAAATACTTCATATAATAACTCTATAGCAACTGTAGAAGTTAAACAATTCTTAGAATGTTGTCTTTTCAATAAATATGGAAATACTTTTTCTGCAGATTTAGCTGCAATAGAATGAGGACATTCATTTAACCATTTTATATACACTCTAATAGTTTGAAGTATTAAAAAATCAACAGTTGTACAATCTTTCTCCAACTGTAACACTGCGACAGTAATGTCAGTTATTCTCATTATCCATTCTTCAATTAATGAGTAGTAAGTATTATATCATATCCTTTTATTCTTATTTCATTATATATAGTCAGCACATTGATAATGACATTATCAGTAATGGTAATGGATATTCATCCTGTGTCATATTTCATTTGTAGTATAAAATCAGGTAAATAAACTAAACAATCAGATAGACTAAAGTGTAAAGGTGATTTCACAATAAAGGAGATTAAAGCGTATAAAAGATGTCTTAACACCAACTGTGAATCATATAATATGGATGTATAATCAGAATTTGAAGTACCATTATTATTATTATTATAAATACTGAAATTCTTATTAGATTCAGGTGTATAATCACTTAAAGATTCTTGATGTATTACTGGACCATTATTACTACTAAAATTGCTATTACAATTATTTCCATTTCCATTTCCTCCTCTTTCACTTGCTATTGAATTGAATCTTGTCCTTAATGTAGTTGTACAGGTTGAAGTTGCTCTTTTCCTTGATATTATTAACATTGTATCACTATCACTGTTATTGCTTAATACATCATAGTGTCTGATTTGATGAAATATATTATTCATTGCATCTGTTAGATTCTTAAATATTGTATCAGCATCTTTTGTACATTTGATTATTATAAATAGATAAATCAGCTAAGAGAATATAACATTTATTCTGAATTCTAGAGATTTCTTCCTTAGTAGTTGGTATATATTCATTCATAACTTATAGCTATCATTCTCTTTAAAATATTTAGGATCTAAATCAACAATATCTTCATTATCATTATTATTTGTACTATCAATTGTACCATTTCTATTTCTACTAGTTAAATTAGTCTTAATTGTATCAGATTCATTTCCTTCTATATCTCCATTATCATTAACATCTCTCACACATCATCATTATTATTACTGCTATCATTACGATCTTCACTATCATCATCATAATCATCACTTAATACATCTTTAGGTAAACGGAATAAACCAGTAGGAGAGTGAATTATATATGATAAACTATCAACTAAGTTTGTCAAACTATAATTCTTTAAGAATATAGGAAATGAAACTAGTTTTGTTAAGGTAATAATACTGCTGATTAATAATTGATATATCTTTTGACCTGTTATAAAATTACATAATGTTTGAAGTAGTGGTGGAATATCAAAATAGATTAATTTAGGATTCTTATTATACTCGTCAATATTACATGTAGAATCGTATAATATATAATTATATACACTTCCATTAGTATCTTTAACTGACAATACGAAATGATTGTGATAATCACATTCTATTAATTGAAAATATTTCAATAAATGATAATGAATAATTGGATGTTCAGCCTTTTGAAACATTGGATAAATATTGTATATATCAATACATTTTTTATTTATGATTTTTAATAGACTTAAAAGTAAATAATTGAATTAATGCCATAACATAATTTAACCACTCAACGTTCTTCAAATTGGAACTTCTAAAATTTTATCCGTTTCTTTTATAAATTGTGGAAAACACTTATTTTACATTTCTTCCATAATGTCGCTATGATTTGAATACCTTGTTGTGATAAGACAACTTCTTTATATGTGGTATAATACATTTATAATAAACTCTCTCATATATTTGATGTACTTTAATATATATCTCTTAATAGTAAAATAGCTTCAGATTGTAATTCATTTTCTATTTATTATATTATTATTATTATTATTAGAAATCTCATTTTATCTTCATCAATATAAAATGATGCAAATTCCTTCAAGAATCCAACAAATTACTTTTCTCCAAATTCAATTTTGCACTTCACTTTTTAATATAAATGATTTAACATTTGCATTAATAGACCATTCCTATTTTTACTAGTCTTTTAAATTCAAAATACTTTTTAGTTCATTAGAATATTGTTCAAATTCTACTAGTGATAAATATTCATAACAATTGACTATATTCACTTTAAATGCATCTATGGATACATCAAAATCATTTGGTCTTATTTTCATTATTAACTATTCTCAGGTTTACCTTCACCTATTAACTATCGTATCTGTTTAAACAGAGTATCAATATATCCAACATCATTCATAATCAATAAAACAAAAGTCTATCTTCTTAGAATTGAAGAAATGTACAATAGATGATAGTATATTGTTTGTACATAAAAAGTGAGATCGTGGTATTACTTTATTATTATTATAACTATCAAATCCTCTAATATAATCATAATAATGCCTGTAAATCACTCTAATGTCAATCTTTGTTTTAGTCACTGGATTTGATAAGTAATATTGCTCTATTACGACTATTATGCCGTATTTTACATCTATTGAGTAATTTTCATCATTTAGCATAATTAATAAATTACAGAGAATCGTAACCAAGATATTTGTCTGGTATAGCTAAATGGTCAAATACTTTTTAAAATGGAATAATCGTAAAATGACATTTTGATTATAACGGATAGATATTTTGGATTTGCAAATTCATATTTACATCATTATCGTGAACTGGCTTCAATGAATGAACAGAACTCTTTACATGAATTACTTGGCATGAATCTAATTTTAAATTAAAAAGATTACACAATTATTAAGGTGAATCTAATTTAAATTTATATTACAAAAAAAAGAAAAGGATATTGATAGGAGTATGATAAAAGTATAGAAAAATGATTACGAAATAACTTGGAATATCGCCTATAGCTCTTTCCATTATAATATATATTGATGTTAAATTTCTTCATCTGCACATTTTAGCCAATTAATTCCATTATACATAATTCTTTACTCAGAGATTGGTGGCAGGCAAATTATTAGTAATTAACTGAGATAAATAGTCAAACTTCAATTTCCAGTCATCGTTAGTCTTTAAGAAAAAAAAACATATCATGATGAAATAGTGGCGGTACAGGCAGACTCTAATTAAATAATAAATACTAATTATATATACAACCATTATCTTTCCAGCAAATTTGAAAATTACTTCTTTTGCATATAGATTATCACTATACAATAAGTCATTAGTACATTCCCATATATTTTCAATATCTTTTACATTAAAAGTCAGTAGATGAAGAGAATCCATAAAATGTGATAATGAAAAGCATCTCATATCCACAGATTGGGCTAGTCACAATATTATAGATTTTTTAATACTAGATGCACATCTTTTAATTACTGTCTCCAGGAATTCTGTAGTTTGTGTCTCAGGATCAGGGCTATATGATTAATTTTATATTTAATACAATTCTTCTGATAAATCTGTCAAGTCACTTGCACTATATGACAATTGCATTTCTATTTACCTAAAATGAATGAACTGTGAGTTGGAGCGAGATTTCTTTTGGAATATTGAATGCACCTTTTTGAATAATAAATATCTGTTAGAATATTTTATAGATTATCTCACTTCAATCCTCTTTTTAAAAAAATGACAAAGAGTGGTTTGATGCAGGCTTGTCTCATTTCAATTTAAAAAAATACTGTTTAATAAGACAATGTTAAATCATTTGATATTACATACACACCCATTTAACCAAATTAAAATTTATAAGAAAAAAATATAAAAATAAGAACAAATTTAATTTTCTTCTAAGTCTTCTACAGGTTCTTCTTGCTTATCTTGTCCATCCCATGGCTCAATTGTTGGTAATTCTGGTAATTGGGGGTTGGGATTGTTCTAACACTTCCGCTTGATAATCCAGTCAAAAACAATTTTATACTATCAAAAAGTGAAGGATCCAGTATGTACAGCATATCTACCTTTCTCTTTATTAATAGCTACTGTAGCTGGATATCCAAAATTGAGATTTAAAAGCTTGTTCAAAATCATAGAATTTACCACCTTCTTCCCAGAAGAAAACGAATGGTTTACGTTTTTGTACCTCAGCTAATTGATCTAATATGGCAATTTCAGCTTCTCTACCAGCTTTATGACTATCTAATAGATCAGGTAAGAAAGAAATTATGCAAATTAACTTTCCATTACACCATTCATCGAATATTGTTTGATTGGTTAATTCCATAGACACAGATGGGACTGTGCTTAATTTTACATCATTTTCTTCGTTTGACGATGCATTTGATGATTCATCACCTTTACTTGAAGAGCCTTTACCACCAGCTGTTGCTTTGGCATGTTCCCAGTGTTTGGTTTTGATTTACCGTTTAGACGAGCTGATACAGCTTCTTTAGCAGCTTTTAAACCAGCAGTTGCTACAGCTTTGCCTTCTCTTGCACCTTGATAATCAGTTGGCTTGTTTTTATTTAATCCAAAGATTTTTACTGTTGGATAACCTTGAATCTGGAATCTTTGAGCTAATTCTTGCTCAACTGTTGCATCTACAGCAGCGACATGAACTACTCCTGTTAAAGCTTTTGCAGCTTTTTCATATTCATCTTTAAATGCTTTACAATGACCACACCATCTATACAGTAAAATTTGTGTAATTAGTTATTATACGGAGCGAAAAATTCTACAATCCAAACAGATTCACTTCTTAATACTAATTGTCAAAATCTTTTGATGTGAGAAGTTGTACTGGACCATCTTCTTCATAAAATGCAAAAGAGGATGAAATTCTAGTTATAATATAACAAACTTGTAATACAGAACTGTGAAAAAGAATAACAGATATTTACTTTGCATAATTGATGAGAAAATGAAGATTCTAGAAAAAAAATCTAAAAAATATATTCGTTTTAGAAGAATTTTATTGGTCCACTTGTCAAATATAAATTAGCAAGAAAATAGAGTGAGTTTATACATTAATGACATTTAAATATACATTGTATTTAATGATAATCATAAATACTACAAAATTACATAGGACAATAAAAAAAAACTAAAATACATAATTACTAATAACTAACTAGCTGTTTGTGGTCTTCTTCTCTTTTTCCTTATTCTGGTTTTACCACTTGAATGAATATGCTTGGAATGAGTTTCTGAAGATAAATTAGGTTCTGAAGCAGAAGGAAGGCTTTCAAAACCATATTTTGCTGTTGGCAAATTTGCTATTGGAGATTTATACTTTGATGTAACAATTTTATTTTTTATTGGTTTAGGTTTCATTGTTCCTTTTATTGAAGTTGTTACAGGCATAGATTGATGTCTTTCATATTCACCTGAATCTTTTGGCCCTTGAATTCTATATTTAACTATATCTTCATCAGCAGATAAATCAATTTCTTCTTCATGTCGCATTTTGGAAGATAATACCTGTGCTGACTTAGGCCTTCTTTTCTTATCTGTTGTTCGAAATGGTCGAAACAAAGGAGGACCAGGAGCTGCATTATAAGTTTCATTTTGTGAATTATCTGCGTTGGATACTTGTTATATTGAGTATTATCGTTTGTATTATCATATTGATGATATTCATGATATTTTATTCTGTTATGAGCTTTTGCATCAGCTGCTTTAACAAATTGTTCAAGAAATTTATTTGTTGGTATATTATATTTACCACCGTATACTTCTCCATAAGATAAAGATGGGATAGAAAGACTTTTTTCAAATTGTTTCTCTTTACCATACAAAGGTTTTTGTTTCTTAATTACCATTGTATCCCATGCTCGATTTGAACATATTTTTTGTGTGTAAGTATTTTTTCTATTAATAAAGATTTATACTCTATATACATTCGGTTATATTTGTTACATTCAGAAACAACTATTATATAATATACAATCATAATCATACAATTTTCAGTATTAATTCCTCTTATCCACACATCATACAATGGTGTTGTTAACATTAAAAATCAATAAAACGTTTTAAAAAGTTCAAGCTCTTTTCAAATCTAGTTCAAATCTATTTTGAAAAAATATGAAAGAATAAGAAATAGAAAGTATAATATAGTTATTCTATATTGTAGAATAATTTTGTTAATTTCTCCTTTTCTTCTCCTGATATTCCGCTAATTTTTATTTTTTCTGCTGATGAGAATGTTTTTAAGAATGCTTTTAATTCCGATTTATCTATATCTTCTTTTACTGTTATTGATAATTCATTTAGTTCATGAAAAAGATATTTATTTTCTTTCATTAATCGTAATTCTCTTTCATTTATATCATTTCCTGATATATTTATCTTTTTATTTCATATTTGTAATCTTTCAATCTTTTTATTAACATCTTTAATCCATTTTCACTCATTCCGATATCTATTCACAATATGAAACATAAAATACTTGAAAGATTTAATGAATTTTTATAAGTAAATTTTTCATAATATTTACATATTATCTCTATTCCTTCATCTCCAATTTCATTATTGTCTATTGAGATATATTTATCATCTTTTGGTAAAGAATCTGTTAAATCTTTCAATCCTTCACAGCTGATATGGTTATTGGATAAATCAAGATATTTATAATCAATCTGTCTGATTAATGAAATGTGCAAATCTTTAATATTCATATCTATTTCATTATAAACACACATAATATACTCGAAAAATCATAACATTTTTCATAACTTCTTCTTTTCTTTTTAATACAATAATTCAAATAATATTCACATTCTTCATTTCCATAAGATGAGTTATTCATTTCTATAAATGGATATTCATCTTTTTCTAATGATTTTGAACAAATTGCTTTTAATCCTTTCATTCTGATATTATTTCCATTTAAATTGATTTTTCTGCAATATCCAATTGAATCAAATCTGTTAATTAATAATAAAACACTTTCATCATCAATTGATATATTGCTCGAATTTATAATGTTTTTCTTATTCACAACATTCAAATTGTTTAACATTAATCTAAATCCAATATTACAAATTGGATTATCTATTAATTAATATGTGATTAGAAATATACCATGAATCTTTATCTTTTCAATGTTATCATTCTCTTTCACATAATTCATCAAATACTCAATTCCAGCTAAATCTATGTTATTTTCATTTACATCAACTCTTATCTTATTTTGAATATTTTTTAAACCATCTAACAGATATTTTAATCCAATTGAAGATAATTGCATTTCTAATATATAAATAACAACTATACTTGAACAATAAATTGCATTATAACATTTTAGTAAATGTACATGTGGAGATAATATCTTCATTCCTTCATCTCTTATTTCATTTCCACATAATATAAGATATTCAAAATGTGAAAATGACGAAATATTGTTTATTATAGTTTCTATGCTTTTATATGTCAGTTTATTATCTAAATTATAGAATAATATCAAATTATACTTCTCAAATCCAAATATTTTATTGCTTTAAATCCATTTAATCTTAATGAAAGGAATGATTTGAAAAAATCATCATCAATTTCGCAATATGGTAGGTATAATTCATTACTAAAGTATTTGAGCAATTCTGGAATATCTCATTGTTTCTATTAGCGCTATTCTTTTTACATTATCTTTTATAAGTATTTTTTCTAATAATTTAGAGATTCTTTGATTCTTTATTCCATCTAGACTGTATTTACATCTCATAATATTCTCTTTCGTTTTGTTGATATTATTATCTTCATTGAATGGTAATTTCTTGTTTACCATTTCATATAATATACAACCAATTGACCATATCACACTTCGATCATTACATTCTAATCCATTCAATTCTTCTGGGCTTTTGAAACAAATATCATATACTTTCATATCCTCTTCACTTCTTAATTTATCTATGAATAAATCACATAATTTTAAATCACCGTCTACTCCAAATACAACATTTGAACTCTTCAAATTCCTAGGCACAATATCATTTTCACTCAATATGATTATTATTTCACATATTGAACATATCATTTTCTTAATTTCATCATTTGACATTCTCTCACTCTTAATAATCTCTTCTAAATCTCTAATATAATAACTTCTCTCCAATATTATCGTATTACACCCGAATAGTTGAATTTGTTTTGGTAACAGGATGGATGAACAAAAATCTCTCAAGAAAGAGTAATTTTCATGAATTTTTAATATCTCTTTTCCCTTTATTCCACATATATTTATGATTTTAAGTATTTTTGCACACTTTTCATGTTGTATTTTCAAATCAACTTCATTAACACTCTTTTCACTTCTCTCGATTGTCTACAAATAAAAAATGACTGAAATACTTGCGAATGAGTGGGAAATAATGCTGATATTACATCA
Organism: Proteromonas lacertae; assembly: GCA_002245135.1. Classification (NCBI taxonomy): domain Eukaryota; class Bigyra; order Opalinata; family Proteromonadidae; genus Proteromonas; species Proteromonas lacertae. The sequence goes on along the minus strand of NGBS01000042.1, from coordinate 59,470 downwards.
TCTACTAAAGAATTTGACATTTCTATTTTTCTAATGAAAATATAGTCGTTACAATTCTAACATTTCTTTAATACTATAAACATAATTACCTTGATTGATTATAAACACTTTGCTACAGTTGTAAGTATATTATCAATCGATCAAAACGTTACATTTTTAAAATGTATCATTCTTTTATTAACAACACCATATATATTTCACATATCTCACAATAAAGAAAATGTTATAATATTAAAAAATATATGTATGAATGTTTTAAAAATAAAATGTCAAAATAGTGTCAAATTACAAAGAAATTACATTATCATTTTATTCCACATATGTCTGTACATATAAAATATTTAACTGTTATTATATAATGTAGACTATTCTACCATCAATTAATGAAGAAATAGAAGTAAAATTGTTGAATGGTTTGTCAATATCTTTTTGTTATTCATATATAATATGTTTCTTTTATCCTTAAAGTCAATCTGAATTATTAGAATATTTATTGATATAGATAAAAGAGAGAATAGAAAAGAGTGAAAATGAAATAGATCTTGTGAAACAATATAAAAATGGTATGAAAATAATACAATTCACAAGTGTTGATAAAATGAAAGAAAAAGATATTACCACAGTTTAGTTTTTCAATTATAAAAAAAATAGCCAGTATTTTAAAATTGGTGGGTTGTATTTTTTATCAAAAATTGAAATGTTGGTTGTCAATTTCTCGTACCCCATGAATTGTGATTGGACAATTTATTAAACACTGAATTAAACACTTAACAACATTTACTTATTCAAATGTCTGAAGATACTAAAGAAGATGATGTTTTACTTTCATCCAAAGGTGAAAACAAAACATTAAACACCACAGAACCTGAGAATAATACAACTTCCAATGATGTTGAGAAGATTACTTCCTCTGAACAACAAGAAACAGAGCCAGCTACTGAAGAAATGAAAGATACTCCTGAATATAAACATGAAGATAAACAACAAACAACTCCAGGTAATGAAAATTCAAATCCAGATGATGCTAAAAATGAAAGTGAGGTAAAATCTGTTGAAAAGGTTGAGTCAGAAAAGAAAACGCCTGTTGTTATTGAAGTAAAACCCAAAAAAGATGCAGATGCTCCACCTCCTGACACTTATTCAGAACCAAAGAAAAAGAGTTTATCACTAAGACAATTACTGAAATATTCAGATAAGATTGATAGATTGTTACAATTTATTGGAATTATATTTTCACTTGCAGCTGGTGTTGGAACACCATGTTCTATGTTAATATTTGGTGATTTGATGGGACAATCCAGTTATCAAGGTGAAACAAACTCAGATACAGTACCAGATGAAGATGCAGCAAAGATAATACAAGATAGTAAAGATGGTATTATAACTAATAGTCTATATATGTTTGCAATTGCTTGTGGAATGGGTGTTGCAAGTTTCTTCTATATGTGGGCATGGAAATTATCAGCTGAAAGACAAATTGCTAGAATAAGATATTTGTATTTCAGAGGTATAATTCGTCAAGATGTTACTTGGTTTGATCATCATGATCCAAAGACATTATCCACTCGTATTGTTGATGATACGATTATAATGAATTCTGGAATGGGTAAAGATATAGGAATGACACTACAATCCATAGCTCAGTTTATTGCTGGTTATGCAATTGGTTTTACAAAAGATTGGTCAATGACTTTAGTCATTTTAGCTTTAGGAATTCCATTATGTATTGTTGGAAGTGGTTTTGGTATTATGTTTAGAAAATTCATATTACAAGCTCAAGATATCTTTGCTGAATCAGGTGGTATTGCTGAAGAAGCGATTGGTTCAATCAGAACAGTTTCTTCATTTGGTATTGAAGATTATTTCATTCAAAGATTTAAAAATGCAGTTGAAAGAGCAAGAGATGTTGGTATTAAAACATCGAAAATAACAGGTGCAGTTATTGGAATATTTATGATGGTAATGTATTTAACATTTGCATTAGGTTTATGGTATGGTGGCAAATTAGTTGGTGATGATCAAGATGATGCAAGAGATTATATAATGGAACAATGTAAAGGTGAACCAGAAATGGAGTGGTTTAAGCAGATAGAACATAAATCAATGATGGATTTCTGTGATCCTCAAAAAGTAGGTGAACATGAATTTAATTTTGCTGGAAAAACATGTGGTGAAAATGGATTTAAGCCTTGTCAATATGCTAGTGAATGTATGCTGGGTGAACATGGCTGTTTTACTGGTGGAAGTGTTATGACTGTGTTTATGTCTGTATTAATGGGAACAATGGGTTTAACTATGTTAGGACCATCTATAGTTGCTATTGGACAAGCTTGTGGTTCTGGTGCTGAAGTATATGCAACAATTGATAGAATTCCTCCAATTGATGGAATGAATGATAAAGGTAAGAAAATAGAACATTTAGAAGGTAAAATTGAATTTAAAAATATCAAATTCAGATATCCAAGTAGACCAGATCAAGTGATTTTAAATGGAATGAATTTAACAATAGAAGCTGGTAAAACAGTTGGTTTAGTTGGTGCAAGTGGATGTGGTAAATCAACAACAATTCAAATGTTACAAAGATTCTATGATCCAGAAGAAGGTGAAGTATTTGTTGATGGAATGAATATTCGTGATTTGAATTTAGCTAGTTTAAGAAATCAAATGGGTTTTGTAGGTCAAGAACCAGTTTTATTTAATGGAACTGTAAAAGACAATATTCGAAATGGAAGATTAGATGCTACTGATGAAGATATAATAAAAGCTGCCAAAGATTCAAATGCTCATAATTTCATAATGGAATTTCCTGAAGGATATGATACATTTGTAGGTGAAGGTGGTCATTCATTGAGTGGTGGTCAAAAACAAAGAATAGCAATTGCTAGAGCTTTAGTTAGAAATCCCGGAATCTTATTATTAGATGAAGCAACAAGTGCTTTAGATAGTGAAAGTGAAAAGATAGTTCAAGCTGCTTTAGATGAATTAGTAAAACAAAGAGCTAGGACAACTCTGATAATTGCTCATAGATTATCTACAATTGAAACTGCTGATGAAATTGTAGTGTTTAATGAAGGTAAGATAGCTGAACATGGAACTCATTCAGAATTAATAGCCAAGAATGGAATATATGCTGAATTAAGAAATCGTCAAATGTTAAACAAAAAGAAAGAAGGTGATGAAGATGTGGATGAAGATGAAGAAGATGCAGTTTATGTAGCTAAATTATCTTCAATGAGAGATAGTATATTAACATCCAATATAGTAGATCCAGCAACTGGTGCTAAAGTAGAAAAACCAGTTGTACCAAAATCAAGATTATGGGCTTTAGCTAAACCAGAAACATGTCTTACAGTTGTTGGTACAATCTGTGGTGCAGTTTCTGGTGCTGTAATGCCAGTATTTGGCATATTATTCTCAGAAATGTTAAATGTTTATTATGAAAGAAGAACAATTGATATGAGAAATGGAACAGCTATGTGGGCTGGTATTTTAGTAGCATTTGCAGTTGTTTTATTCATTCTTACATTTATTCGTTCTTTAACATTTGGTGCAATGGGTGAAAGCTTAACTTGTAGAATTAGACAAATGTGTTTTACAGCAATGTTAAAACAAGATGTTGGTTTTTATGATGATGAAAATAACAGTACTGGAGCAATGACATCCAAATTATCTCAAGATGCTCAAAATATAAAAGCTGCTTTAGGTGAAAACTTAGCTACTACTGTTCAAACTGTATTTACATGTCTTGTTGGTTTAATAATTGCATTTGCTTCTTATTGGTTATTAACATTTGTTATTTTAGCTGCATTCCCATTCTTAGTATTAGGAACATATTTACAAGGAAGAGCAATGCAAAAACTAATCAAAGAAATGAGAAAGCCAATGGAAGAAGCAGGAGCTTTAGCATCAGAAGCAGTAAATGGAATTAGAACACTTCATGCTTTTGGATTACAAGAGAAATTCTCAGTGATGTTTGGAAAGAAACAAATGAAACCATATGAAATGGGTAAGAAAGATGCTTGGTGTACTGCTTTATTACAATTCTATAATACAATAATATCAATGGGAGCTTCAGCTTTAGCAATGAGAGTAGGTGGAATATGGGCAATCGAAGGTAAATGTGACAGTTCTGATTTAATGAAAGTGTTAATGTCTGTAATGGTAACAGCTCAAAGTGTAGGTCAAACAGCTGGAAGAGCAACTGATAATGTAAAGATTAATCAAGCAGCTGAGAGTGTATTTGGATTATTAGATAGAGTTCCACCAATTGATTATACTCGTCCTGATGGTGAAACACCCGAAATCTTAGGTGAAGTAGAATTCAGAGATGTGAAATTCAGATATCCAACCAGATTAGATGTTCCAATCTTAAGAAAATTGAATTTGAAAATTCAAAGAGGTCAGAAAGTAGCTTTAGTTGGTTCAAGTGGTTGTGGTAAATCAACAATAATTGGTTTATTACAAAGATTCTATAATGCTGATGCTGGTGAAGTGTTATTAGATGGTCATGATCTTCGATCAATTAATATAAAGTATTTGAGAAAACAATTTGGTTTAGTTGGTCAAGAACCAGTTTTATTCAGTGGAACAATTGAAGATAATATAAAGATGGGAGATTATGGAAATGATAAAATAACTCATGAGGATGTAGTAGCAGCAGCAAAAGCAGCAAATGCTCATAATTTCATAATGGAATTTCCAGATAATTACAATACTGATGTTGGTAATAAAGGTGGATCATTAAGTGGAGGACAAAAGCAAAGAATTGCCATTGCCAGAGCTATTTTAAGAAATCCAAAGATATTATTATTAGATGAAGCTACTAGTGCTTTAGATACCGAAAGTGAAGCTGTTGTTCAAGAAGCAATTGATAAATTATTAGAAAGTAGTGACAGAACAAGTATAATAGTTGCTCATAGATTAAGTACAATTCAAAATGCTGATATGATATTTGTAATGGATCATGGAAGAGTAGTTGAAGCAGGAAAGCATGAACAATTAATGGAAATTGAAGGTGGATTATATCGACAATTAGCAACAAGACAAATGTTATTACCAGCTTAAATTAGATGAATAATATAATATTCATTCTTTATTATATTAATTATTATTATATTTACTATTATTAATAAAATTTTGTTTATATTATTGAAAAAAGAATAAGAACTGCATTGTATTTAAGAAAAATGAAAAATTGAAACGAATATATTTTTATTAAAATATGTTATTCTTTATTTTGTGTTTATTGAGTTATTAACCACAGCATTTATTTTTCACATATCCCACAATAAAGAAAATAATATAATATTAAAAAATATATGCATGAATGTTTTAAAAATAAAATGTCAAAGTAGTGTCAAATTACAGATATTACATTATCATTTTATTCCACATATGTCTGTATATATACAATATTTAACTGTTATTATATAATGTAGACTATTCTACCATCAATTAATGAAGAAATAGAAGTAAAATTGTTGAATGGTTTGTCAATATCTTTTTGTTATTCATATATAATATGTTTCTTTTATCCTTCAAACCAATGTGAAAGTTGATTTTATTACTGTTGGTCCAGTGCAAGCACATTGTTATTTAGTTTGGACAACAGACACAATGTGTGGTGTATTACTAGATACAGGTTATGATGTAGATAAAATACTATCAATGATATCAAAGAATGGTGTTAAAATATCTTTTTTCTAAAAATGATAAAATTTACTTAATAATATTATGTAGAGGCAATATATTTGACACACGGACATTTAGATCACACAGGAGCAGCTGAAGAATTACATGACAAATTAAAAATACCAATTTATGGACATCCTTTAGATACTCCATGGTATAAAGACACTACATGTATTAGTTTAATGGGAATGCCTAAAGCTAAACCATTATCGAATGTTAATCCAATAAATGATAAAGATGAGGTTAATTTTGGTAGTATTAAGGTAGATGTAATTCATACACCTGGTCATACTGCAGGATCTGTGTGTTATTTATTGAAAGATACAAATGCACTTTTTTTCAGGTGATACTCTGTTTAGAAGAAGTGTAGGAAGAACTGATTTACCAGGAGGTAATAGTGATGAAATAAGGAAGAGTATAAAGAATAAGTTGTTTAAATTGTCAAATGATGTTAGAGTATATCCAGGTCATAACAATTTTACTTCAATTGGATATGAAAAAGAAAATAATATGATTGTGTAATTAATGTTTGTTATTTTGATAATATTCTGTTTTGTAAATGATTAATAAGATAGATATTGTATATTGAAGGATTATTACGATTTTCTTTATATTACCAAATTATACCTTTCTTCCTATTATTGAAAGCGAGAATAAAATGTGACACACAATATTTCAGTAAAAAATGTAATATATACAACAAAAAAACAAAATCAAATTTAAGATTTTCAAGCTTTTTATCAAACCTGTTTCAGTTGATTTAAATTTTTTGTGTTAAAGATGGAAGAAGACGATTTTGAAAGTATACAATATTTTATAAATTGTTATTTGCTTTTCAAAAATATAAATTTATTACATAATTCTAATGTTTTATATATAGTTACACTAAAAATAATTGCTGTAGGAAATGGAGGTGTTGGTAAAACTAGTATGTTGACAAGATATGCAAAGGGATGTTTCACAGGAGAATATAAAAAGACTATAGGTATATTCATATTATATAATGTTTAAGGTGTTGATTTTATGGAAAAGCATATATATCTAGATGAAACAGACCAAGAAGTAATCATGATGCTTTGGGATACAGCAGGACAAGAAGAATTCGATGCATTAACAAGTAGATATTACAAAGGAGCATCAGCTGCTATTCTAGTTTTTTCAACAACAAACCGTGAATCGTTCGATCAAATTAAAAAATGGAAAGCAAAAGTAGAAGCAGAATGTGGTTTCAATTCCAATGGTTTTAGTTCAAAATAAAACAGATTTAATAGCTCAAGCAACTATGTCACCGTATAATATATTTGTTTAATATATATATATAGAGAAGAAGCAGAGAATTTAGCTTCAGAATTGCATTTAAAGTTGTATAGAGCATCAGTAAAAGATAATTTTAATATTGATGAAAGTATCTATCCATATATATTGGTAATAATAATGTATAGTTATGAAATATGTTGCATTAAGAGCAATTAAAGGAGATGTCCCTAAGAATGAAAATACAGTATTTGACCCACAGCAAATTAAAGATATCCATCCAGACCAAGCTCCAGAATTAAGACAAGCTCCCAAGCCTGTTAATTCACCAACTCCCAAAGCTGAAGAGACTGTTATTGAAACAATCATAGAAGATGTAGAGGAAGATATGAATAATGTACCAGATGAACCTCCAGTGGATAGTGCAGCTTCACAGTCTAACAAGAAGAATAATAAAACTTTCAAAATTACTCAAGATCCAACCAAGAAAGATAAAAAGAAACATAAGTGGTGTAATTTACTATAAGTTATTTTTATTTTGTTGTGATAATTATTGAAATTTTAAATATACATGAAATATACTTAGATAATCATTCTGAATAACTAATCCAATACATATACCATTGAAATACACAACAGAAAATTGCATTTTTCAAAAAAGAAGAAAATGAGACTCGATCAGATCTGAGTTAAAAGTAAATATCAAACAGTGTAAAAAGCTTGAATTAATAATTGTTGTTTATTCTTACTGTAGAAGTGATTATTGATAAGGATAGATGAATTCATTATCTGCATGGCTAAATCACAAATATGAGGTATAAATTGATAGTATTTCTTTTCAATTGAAAAATGTAATATTTGTGTTTGTTAAACAATATACAACAAAAGAAATATACAAAAAAAGAAAACAATTTTGAATAATAATATTTAATTATATTTATTTTTCTAAATCATTTGATTTCTTACATCTTCTAATTTCTTAATAACTTCACCAACAGATCTTTGTAATTCACTAGCAATCTTTCTTTGAATCTCAGGTTTTAATAATGGATATAACTCACACAAATCACCATCAATCACATCTTTAACAGGAACAAATGTCGATCTAAAATGTAATTGTTCTCTACCAACTAATGAAGGATCATATTGTCTTATAAACATTTCCAAATGTAAAAAGAAATCTTGATCGTGTATAGTTGTTAATGGTTTTAATGCAGCAATTGATCCTAAGATAGTTGAATAGATTAAACATTCATCTTTTGGTCTTCCAGGAACTAAACTTCCTTTATTAATAGATGTTACAGTTTCTCCTGTATAAAAATGAAATACTAAATCTAATTTATTAGGAGCAGAATTTAGATAACTGGTATTATCCCAAAATATTTTTGTTCCAGTTGGATTGTCTATATCATCCTGTACATCACCAGATACTCTGCTACCATATATATTACCAAACTTGTCACAACCTACCATTGTGTTATAATCTAATATTTCAGCACATGTTGTAAACCTTGGTAATACATCATCTGCATAGATAACTAGTTGATTATGTGTTTTTCTGAATTTAACATATTGAAATCCATCATTTGCATCACCTACATATATTCTATCACCCATTGTATGAATGGTAGTTATATGATGTGGGAAACTTCTATTTTCACATTTACGAAGTAATTTTCTTTTACCTAAATCATATATTCTCAGTGTCTTTTCAATACCGACGAGTAAACGTCCTTGAAATTGACACATTGCGGAAGGTAAACCTTCAACTTCTGTTATATGTAATAATTGGAATTTAGTATGTGATAGGATTCTAAATACATATAATTTTCCACCTTCTATTTTCTTAGGGAATAATCTGTATTTTATAGAAGTTCCAACTACCAAAACAATTTCACCATTTCTATCATGAAATTCAACTAAACAAGCACTTAAAGCAGCTTCATCATTTTCAAATGGGAAAATATCTAAAGTTGATAATGTTTTAGGGTCAATCATTTGTATACAACTTCCCCAATGATCAAATCCATCTTCTTCTTGTTGTACTTGTACTTGCTGTACTTCTGTCTTTACTGTATTAGTTGTATTACTTCCAATTGGTTGATATTTATATATTGGATTAACTGTATTAGGTCTAGGAACTCCCATTATGCTTTTAAATGTATTTCCTTTACCATAACTATCTTCATCTAATAAAGCATTGCCTTTATCACCAAAACTTTCAATTACTTGTTTATATGAATATGAATTTGGTTCAGTTTGTAAAATAATTAAATTATTTGTTTGTGGATTAACCAATAGTTTTCTTGGTGTGAATGTAAGTGGTATTATAGTTTGATTAAAGTCATCATCTATTCGATTAATCGTAAATATTCTCAAAGTTTCATCACTAATTGCAACTATACCATCAGGACAATGTTCAGAGTGGAAATTATAACAATAATCTAACTTTGTATAAGATATTGGAGCCATTCTATAATTATAATTGAGTGTATAAGATAACCAAGGTTTAGAAGATAATGCAATTACTGTTGATTGATCATCTACTGTTAATGGTAATACAGTTACTGGCTTTGTACCAACTAATCTTGTCCTTTTATCTGATAGTTTACCTGTTAACATATCTATTTCATTCCTTTCATAAAATCCATTATCTAAACCTATATTCAGGAACATCGATGGTATTCCTTCTGTTAAATTCATCAAATTAATACAGACACTGTGAATTAAAGTACCACTTTCACCATTAGAAACTGCTTGAATAGCAGATTCTTGTAATATATCATCACCACCACCACCACTAGTACTACCATTATTATTGTTTTGTATTGAATATATATGAACAGTAGAATCATAACTACCAGCTGCAATGAATGGTGCTCTTTGTCTTCCTTCTGGTATTGGTGATAAACATATACAGGATATTTGTATATCTAAATCTATCTTTGCTACTTCTTCTAATTGATTTTCTGATGATAATTCAAAGTAAAATATTCCACTATCTAATGCTATAACTGCTTGTCTATTATTTAAATTACCACATTTTATTAATCTTCTATTAGGAGGTTTCCATTCTTTTATTTTTGTTAAGTCTTGAATATTTCTAATACCACCTGAATGTATTTGTACTATTTCATTATTATCCATTAATTTAATATCAAATGTTCGTTCTTTCATCATAAATTTACTATCTTTTACTTCAACAACACTATCTGATATTTCTAATATAATAGTTGCATCATTAAAGGAGACTAAAATATAACTATCATATTCATCAGTTAAACGCTTTTTTACACTCCAAATACCAAATGGTTTACCTGGCATACTTTGTACAGCTAATTCAGTGACAGATAAACCATGTCTTAATACTCTGAGTGAACTTCTTGATCCTTTGCCAGTTAAACTGTATATTTGTGGTAATCCTTCATTGGCTAAATCACCAAAGGCAATTTGAGTGCATGGAGCGATAGATGGTATTTCATCAACTAACTCTAAGTTTTGAGGTAAATGAGGTGTAAATATATCGGATGTATCTCCTTTGTCAATTTCAGAAATGTGATAACAATAACTATAAAACAATAAAATAAAATTATATATAAATAAAAAATAAGAAGAAAAATGAAAAAAATAAGTATATACTGATTTCCACTTTCACTTAACAACACCAAACATCCTCTAGCAGATATAATCATACACTTGGCTACAGGTAAAGTATCAAAATATTTAATTTCAATTCCTTTTACTACTAAACCACTCTCTGTTAATTGAGAATCTACTGTTACTTTATATAAATCACCAAATTCACTTTGAACGAATAATAGAAAGCTTTTCTTTGCGTAATAGGATGCTTGACAGGTTATCATCACTTTACTATCTTTCTGCTGTTGTCTTTTTGGTATTTTTGCTTTAACTGGAGGATGATCTTGATTGATAAATGTAATGTAATCTTCACTACAAACTAACACTCCACTTGCGCCAAAACCTTCTCCTTCATTTTCTCGTGGTACTAATAAGGTTATTATCATATTTGAAGTCCTATCTACAACTGTAGACCATTTTTTAATTACATTGTTCAAGCCTAAGTCAAGCTCATAATACACAATTTGTTTTTCTGCTTTTCGATATGCATCTCCTGTTGGGTCTTCATCACATGCAGTATAGTCATACTCTAAACTTGCAAATATTGGATTATCATAACCATTATCTACACCTGCAATATCTAACACTAATTCGTGGCTTTTGTGTGCTTCTAAGGGAGAGGAGATAGTTAATTGTTCTTTCATATCTCTGTTCAATACAAACACTAATTTCTGCTTTTCTACTGCTCCTAGTAATAATGCTCTTCCTCTTGGATCTAATGCCATATATTGTCCTGGAACTATTCTTCTACATCCTGTCTTACCGTAGGTTAATTGATGAACTTTTGTGAATTGATTAGTTGCTTTATCGAACTTTAAAATCACTAATCTTCCACTATCACTTCCGATAATAAGATAGTCTTCTTTCCCTCCTGGCAATCTAAATGTTTTCATTGACCTTATTAAACCAAAGACTTCACTTGAGCATAAACACTGTAATTTGCCTGTTTCAAGAATTTTATACATTTCTAATATTTTGCCTCTTGAAACTGCAAATTCTTGTGCTTTTGGTTCACTGAAATTACCTATTTATAAATAATTAGATAAATAGAAATATACCAAATGTAGCTAATATCACAGCCGATGTCTTGCTCAGAGTTAAGTTGTATAGATGCATCAGATGATTTTTAAGTCAAAAGATTTATATAAAAAAAGCAAAAATCAAAGTGATGCAAAAATATCAACTTTGTCTTTTAAAACATCAAATAAATGAAAAACTAATTAAAAACTTACCATTAGTTTTCATTACCAAAAAATATATTCGTTTTATCATTTTTATTTTTGCTATTTTTTATACAATTAACAACTATAGTACAGTGTTAAAACAATTTTTGAAATTATTATATCCACACACAAAACATACATAATCATAAAGACTGTTATAATAATAATAACAATAAATTACGTGAAAAATGAATAAGTAATACTAATACATCCTCCTTAGTATATCCTGATATATCTTGCAACTATTACTAGTCGCTGTTCTTCTATATCGTTTATCATTATAACATGATTGATAATAATGCTGTTTATATTCATTAAGCACTCTCGATTCTATCTGTTGAATGTTACTTTGTGTTGGATCAAACGAAGTCTTCACATAATAATAAAGAGTGGTTGTAGGTAATTGAATATATCTTTGAACTGGATAACCATTGGTTTTATATGTAGAAAAACTATAATTATTCTCTCTTGCATTTATAAAGATAGAAACAGCAAATAAAACAATAATTGGAATGATTGACATTAATCTTCTTGATAATGGCACTTCCTCTTCAGGTTGAGTTCTCTGTCTGAATATAAATGGAACGCGACCGTTTCCACCAGTGGTACGAAAATATCGAACATTACCTCCACCTCCAAATAAATCATCATCATCATCAAAACCAAATGGACCACCAAATCCACCTACACCTCCACCACCAAAGAATGCTCTAAATATATCATCAGGATCGAAGTTTTGTTCATATGTTTGATAATGTGTATATCTTTGTTCAGTGTCGGTTGTATCACCATATTGGATCGTATTCTCTTTTGGATTGAGGATCAGATAATACTTTGAATGCTGCATTTACCTTCTTAAAAGCTTCTTCTGCACCTTTTTCGTGGTTTTTGTCTGGATGTAATTTTAAAGCTAATTTTCGATATGCTTTTTTTATATCTCCTTCTGATGCATCTTTGCTTATTCCGAGTATCTGATAATAGTCTTTTAAATGATTAATTCTATCAACTAATTCTCGTTGTGCCTAAATATATATAAATAGAGAAAAAATTATACATTTGAGTTTGATCTGTTTCTATTTCTTAATCCTGATTGGTCATTATCTAATAAATATTAGGAAGAATATATAAATACCATTAGGAGATGGAGTTGGTGTTGGATTCTCATCTTGATTACTCTGTGGAGTATCTGGTTGTGATGAACATTGGCTAATATATCTGTCAATATTTGGTAATGGGTATAAACGCTTTGATCTTTCAAACAGTTTCTTTGCTTTTTCTAGATTCCCTTGTGAAAGAAATTGTTTTCCTTTCGAAAAACAATCTTCAGCTGCATCTCTATTCACTTCCATTTTTTATTATAATATTTATTTGATAAACAAAAATGAAAGAAGAAAAATTGAAAATGCTTGGCTTGATCAATATTTTAGACCTTACATACTTAAATAAAGAAAAGTATTGCAGAAATGATATTAACAAATTATTATTAACAGTACAGAAAATAGAAAAAATAAAAATCATATTAAATAAATAAATAACTCTTCTATTTCTCTATTTCCAATACATATACTCATAAGCTTCTCTATCTCCAGTTCCAAAGTCATGTCCTCTTCCAGTTTCTTGTTTATAATAATAATTACTATAAGCACCAGGTCCTGGTGTATCATTTGTATTATAACCACCTCTTCTAGCTTTTGGCATTGACATTGCTGGTTCATTTACTGCTGTTGAATTCAATTGCTTTCCTATTGATCCATTGAACTTATAAGCACCTGGACCTGGTGAATCATTGTAATTATAATTCAACTTTCTTCCACCCATTGTAAAAGCTGGTGCTTTCTATTTATATAAACAATAATAATATAATATATATATATACAGGTTTATAAGCATGATCATTCATTCTATATTGCCCAGGTCCTGGTGTTGGATCTCCCATTCCACCTTTTGGCTTACCTGCAAATGTATATTTTGGACTTGATTTTAGTATCTTCTCCTGTCTATATTGACCTGGTCCAGGAGTATCATTTGGATTACCAACTGAATTTCTACCATACATTGTAAAAGCTGGAGCTCTAGGTGTTACAGCATTTGGTCTATAAGCACCTGGTCCTGGAACACCTTCATCACCTGAATAGTTGTATTTACCTGCAAATGTATATCGAGGAGATGAAGGAGCTGCTGAAGCTGGTCTAACATTCTTATAAGCTCCTGGACCTGGTGTTTCATCTCCCATTGAAGAATGCGGTCTTACTCTCAATGAATACTTTGGTGAAGATGTTTTGAATTCTTCTGCATTATTCTTATACTCACCTGGTCCTGGTGTAATATCTCTATTTCTACAAGCTGATTTTGATCTCATTGTATATGCTGGTTGTCTCTAAAAAAATATTATTATTATTATTATTATTATTAATACAGGTGTTTTACATCTATCAAAATCATTTCTTTGATATTCACTTGGTCCTGGAGTTTGATCTCCCAAATCATTTTTATACTTCTTCGCCATTGTATATTTTGGTGGAGACTAAATAATAATAGTTATATATATATATATACTGCATAGGCTGCATCAATATTAACTTTATATTCATTCGGACCTGGAGTCATATCATTCAAATGATCTTTATATTTTGAAGCAATTGTATATCTTGGTGATTTTTTCAATACTTTATCCATATCAGGTTGATAATCATGAGGAGCTGGTGTTTCGAAATGTGGATAGAAATCATCTCTTTTTGCAGTACCGATTTTTGTTCTTGGAGCAGATTTTCTATCAGACAAAGTCTATTATATTTAAACAATAACAAATACTTGATCACCAATCGCACCATATGTTTTATATTCACCTGGACCTGGGATTGGATCAGTTACTCCATGATCTCTTTTATCTTTAGCAAATGAATATCTTGGAGTTCTTGGTGATTTAGATGATGGGGAGTTAAAAATAGTTGGAACATCTAATTAATCATTTTAAAATATTATACTATATGATCCTGGACCTACATCAACTCTATCGTGTTTATGTTCAAGAACATGAGGTTGTTTTGGGCCCATAAACCGTTTTACTATTGATAGAAACATTTTATGCTATACCTAGTGTACTAGATGATCTTTTAGCCATCTTTTATAAGTTTGTAACTGTTATTTAGTCAAGCCAAAGCTTGCTCAAGATAAAATTGTCTATTTTGCGACACACAATTATTAATACAAATAGTAAATATGCTCAATCCATCACATAGGTAATAAAGATGTCGGAAAATGAATTATTTATGTTTTCCGAAAGATTTTATATTTGTGTTTATCGGTGGAATTGATAGAAAAACATATAGAATTATGCATAAATAATTACTTAGTGCATATTAAGTGAAATTTTTTATTTTAGTCATGTATCTATTAAAAATTTGGACTTTATAAAATTTTTAAAAAATTTGACTTGAAAAAAAGACAAAAAAGACAGTTATTGTTCTTCTGACAAGATGCAGCCTATACAGGGGATAGAACCTCCTCACAACGCTTTCAAGGTGAGAAATGATAGTAGCAGAATAGTTTACAAACTCACTGTAGAGATGCTTAAGGTATATGATTCAATCTCACAGGTATCTTTGTCAAATATATTCTGTAGAAATATCTCGACAATATGCAGAGGAAAACAGAACCGCCTCCTTCTTCGAATACTCAGGCGTAAGATTCTATTTCTTTTACTATACTAGTGAGGATGATGCTGATCACAATCTCATTATAAAACCTGGAATATTACTTGGTAATAATAGATATCAGATTCTATATAAGTTAGGACAAGTATTTTCATTATAATTTATTATTCTATCTTAATTTATATTTATATATAGGGTTCATTTGGTATTGTTGTCTGTGCTTTAGATTTGAAGAAAGATATTGAAGTAGCAATAAAGATTATCAAAGGACAAACTCCATTTACAAGACAAGCAAATATCGAAATATCAATCTTAAAAACAGTTAATAAATATGATATAGACGATACAAAGAACATTGTACGATTATTAAACACATTTACACACGGAAAACATAGTTGTTTAGTATTTGAAAAACTGAATGATGATTTATATTCCATCCTTAAAAAGAGACATTTTAAACCATTCACATTAACAATAATAAAGTCAATAACATATCAGTTAATGAACACTTTAGTATATTTAGCAGATAAAAATGTAAACATAATTCACTGTGACATAAAACCAGAAAATATTTTACTTCAAAAACAACATCAAGCTAGTGTAAAATTGATAGATTTCGGAAGTAGTTGTTTAAGTTCAAAAACTATGTATACATACATTCAAAGTAGATATTATCGTTCTCCTGAGATACTATTAGGTCTACGCTATAATACACAAATTGATATTTGGTCTTTAGGATGTGTTATGGCGGAATTATTTACAGGTAATCCATTATTTCCAGGTAAATCAAGCTATGATCAATTATCTCGTATTTTTATATATAAATTATGTTATTTTTTATATTTATTATATGTATAGAGATTATTTCAGTATGTGGAATGCCTTCACAAGAATTAATAGGAAATGCTGAGAAAAAAAATGATTTCTTTAATTATGATGAAAAAACAAAAATGTGGGTATTGAAAAAACCTCTTCCAAAATCAAAAATAGAAACGTTAGAAAGTAGATTACCCAATAAAAACTTTGAAGATTTGATTAGTTATAGAAATTTCATTGATTTATTGAAACAAATATTTGTAATTGATCCAAGTAAGCGAATAACCCCAAGACAAGCCAAGTATATTTTTTTTGTTTTTATTTGTAATAGAAAACATCAGTTTCTCTATTATTTCCAAAAAGATAAGACATTAAGTGACAAAGCTGGCACAGAAATAGGACGAAGAGGAGGAGGAATTGAAGATTCTGATTCTTCTAGTCATAATTCGAAACATAGGAATAATAGTACCATCTCCTTTCCTGGAACTAAATCTAAACGTAATAAAAATATCAGTAACAATAAACATGACAAAAATATATATTAATTTTACGTATATCAAATGTTATTTATCTATATTCTAATTTCAGTTATTTAAGGTTATATAAGTATTAATTTTATTTTTTTAATTATATTTCATATCAATGTTATATCTTCGAAATGTCTATTTCTTTGTTAGCAATATATATAAAGAAAAAAAGAAAAAAATGTCAAAGAAAGTGGTAATTGAGTAATTTTGTGTAATTTATAAATATTCTTTGAATGGGTGTGTTTGGTTCATTATTTCTATTATGTTGTATATTAGCTATTGGAAGTGCTTGTTTTGCTTCTATACCTTTCTTATTTAAATGTAGTAAGAAGATTATGAGTATTATGACTTCAATTGGAGTTGGTTTGTTATTGGGAACAGCTCTTATTGTCATATTACCAGAAGGAATACACATGCTGCTGGAAGTACAACCTCATGAGCATTCTAACGAAGCACACAAAGAAGAAGCAGAAGTCAATTTTCATTATTATCTAGGAGTGGCAGCTACTCTTGGATATTGCTTTATTTATATTCTATCATCATTTTTTCATGAAGAACATGAAGAAAAAGAGCTAGAACATGGAATTAAAGAACCAGATAATAGTTTATCATCTGTAATTGGATTATTAATACATTCATTTGTTGATGGAATTGCATTAGGAGCTTCAGCGCTTTCAAAAGATCAATCAACTAGTAGAGTGGTGTTCTTTGCTTTATTAATGCACAAAGCACCTGCTTCATTTGGATTAGGATCATTTCTAAAAGAATCACAAAAGAGTTCTGTTTTTTGTATAATTATTATAATAATCTAATCAATATAGGTTTTAGAACCATTTTGTTATTTGCATTATCATCTCCAATCTCAGCATTGTTAACATATGGATTAATAAATGGAGGTCTGATGGGTTTAGAAGGATTATCTTTAGGTTTTGCTATGGAGTTTTCTGCTGGAACATTTTTGTTTGTTGGAACATCCCATATATTACATTCACATGGTGATTCAGGTTATATCAAACCAATTTGGAGAAAAGTGTGTATTTGTATAGGTTCAATAATTCCTTATTTTTTAGCTTCTCAACATAGTCATTGATTAGTAAATATATAATTATATAAAACACAATTATTATTATTATTTTTTTTTATAAATCTATACTATTAATGAATATACATAATTGATTTGTATTTGTGATTAATTTATTACTTCTTTGCTGCTGGTTTCCTCATCCAAGCAAATTTATTTTTCTTTCTGTTTATAATATAATAAAAAATAATATTAATACGCTTCTTCTTTGGCCTGCTCATCGGCTATTCTCTTAGCTTCTTCTCTAGCTCTTTTATCAAGCAATGCAACTCTGTCATGTTCTATCCAAAATTGATACATAAATTGAACGTCCTCAGCTGGATTTACTGCTGAATATGGTGCTTTCATTACTTCCACTTTTAAATCAGCAGGAATCTATACTCAATAAACTATTTTAGTATACTTTTGGCTCATATTCAGGTTCTTCTTCACCTTCTATTGGTCTCCTTTTTGGTTTGGGATTTGGGAATGGATTTGGAAGTCTCACTTTCTTTTTAGGAGATTTGTCTTTCTTCTTACCTTTCTTTTTTGCTTCTGGCATAATAATCGTTTCTTTTTTATCAAACCTTCTGCTTGATAGACTGTTTTTGTTTTTCTGATTTTCTGTTTAAATAATAAAGTAAAATATAATTAAATTAATATGGCGACTGAAGGCAAGGTTTTTACAGATGAAGAGATTGAAAAAATGAAGCAACAACAAGAAGTATTGATTATATTGTTAATCTTTTGTTTAATAGCAACGTGATGTGAAAAGAGAGATAGTTGATGCTCCTTTTCCTCCCTCACCTGAAATGGAAGAATTATATACATTCATTCTGCAAATGGACAGAATTCGTCACAAAGTTAAAAAAGAATTAGAAGAAAAGAAGAAGGCAGAGGCAGAAGCAAAGAAAGAAGAAGAGTATAAACTCATTTATTGATGTAATATAATAGAGCAAAAAAGAAGCGTAGATTTCGATAAATTGAATATATTTATTTGTAATTAAATTAATGAATAGTGATGTTTGTGTTTTGTTTTGTTTTAAATATACTCAAGTTTATTTCAAGGCTTGAATATTGAATTTGTTTTTTTGATATGAACTCATCCACTGAAAATGATAAAAACCCATTTTTGTTTGATGTTTGCGTTACAGATCCTGTTGAAATTGACTTACCTACATTTGAATCATGGATTAAAGGTGAATCGAGTATATTATACTTCTTTGATATGTTTTTAGTTGAAACAATTGTAGAAAGAAGGCATAAAGAGAATGATGAATGGGAGAAGAATCTATATATTCGAGATACAGATGATCAAGTATAACAGATATATTTACACTTTTAGTTTAAAGTATTTACTGAATCAGAAGAGTACTTTCAAAACATATACAAAAATGACATAAACAACACAACTACTGGACATGATCGAGATTTACAGAAGCTGTTTTCGATCAATACAGATGAAATGTGTAGAATATATTACAGTATAAATGATGATATCTATTACAAAATTTTGTTCCTTAATCTCTCTCCTCATTACAGAGATCATAATATAAAACTGTTAGAAAACACATCCAATGTAAGACAACTACCTCGATTGTATGATAATTTTATAAGAATCAATGAATTTATTACTAATAATATAAATGAAAAGAATATAAATGAATTAGTGACTAAAAGTTTCCATATTACACCAGAAATGACAAGATATTATATTAATATGAGTTTTATTATATTTAATAAAATCGAAATGAAAAGAAGAAAATTCAAATCATCAGTGTCTTGGGAGCATCTTCACAAATTGGTAGATAATATAATAAATAATTTGACATTAGAAAATAGATTTACTATTAATAAAAATAAAATTGAAAATTATAGTATAGATTCATATAGCAATAAAATTTTAACTCTTTTAAAAGGAAAGAATATAAAGATGGAAGAGTTGCAGAAAAGATATAAGAAGATAATTGATGATTTACAGAATTATGAATGTAAATATTTAGCTGAAGATATATTATGTAATTATGGATCTTTATTTAAAGATAAGTTAAGTGTAATTGATTTTAAAAGTATTAGTGGAGAATGTGAGAATGATGTTGATAAAATGATATTCCTTATATTAGATGATTTGAAAGATGATTTAATTAGTATTAATCAACTAATTAGAGAGAGTAGTTGTGCAGTTTTTTAGAATGAATTTAATATTGTTGTTTTTTTTATTTGTTTATTTCAATAGTTTTAAAATAATAATAATTATTATTCAATATTTCCAAATTCTTTTGATAATTCTTGCTTTTCTACTTCTGATATGCCATCTAACTTGATAGTTTCAATTGATGATAATGCTTCTAAAAACGATTTTAACTCTGATTTATTAATAATATCTTTTACTGTTATTGAAAATTCATCCAAACAATCAAATACTTCTTTGTTTTCTCTCATCATTCTTAATTCACTTTCATTTATTACCTTTCCTAATATATTTATATTTCTTAATGGTCTATAATCTTTTAATCTGTGTATTAACATCTTAAATCCTTTTCCGCTCATTCCTATATCTATTCACATTATAATAATTATAATAAAATACTTGATAGATTCAATGAATCATCACAGACAAATTTTTCTATAAATCTAAATATTATCTCCAATCCTTCATCTCCAATTAGATTATTATGTATTAATATATTGACAACACTTTTTGGTAAAGAATACATTAACTCTTTTAATCCTTTATAACTAATTCGGTTATTAGATAAATCAAGTTTTTCGTATTTAATCTTCTTAATATATGTAATATGATAATCACTGATATTTAAATCTATTTTATTACAATTTTGTTATTATACCTGAAAAGTCATAATCATCTCTTCTTTTCTTTTTAATACAATAATCCAAATAATATTTCAATTCCTCATTTGTCCAAAATGGACATTTCATTTGTATCAATGGATAACCAACTTTTTCTAAAGATTTTGAACATATCAATTTTAATCCATCCATTCTGATATTATTTCTTTGGAGATTTATTCTTTTACAATCTCTGCTTATACCAATACAATCTTCTAGTAACATAACACTTTCATCATCTATTGATATATTACTTAAATGCATTTCACCACCTTCATCTACTAATGATCTTAAATTGTTTAATAATAACTTAAAACCTTCATTACCAATTGGATTATCGCATATACACAGAAAAACTTTCATTGGTCCATCATCATTACCATCATCATCAACATAATAAACATCATCAGGATTTAAATAATTATATATTTTTATATAAGACTCTATTAAATAATTAAATCCAGTTTTAGACACTCCCATTTCTAGTTAAAATTATAAATAAAATTATTACTTGAACAGTTTATAGATAAATCTTCATAGTCTATTTTTAATAACAATCGTTTCATATGAGGAGATAGTATTTTCATCCCTTCATCTCCTATTTCATTTCCATTTAATTGTAGATAATTTAGTCTTGGGAATGATTTCAAGTTGTTAGTAAGTATTTCTATACTTTTATGTGTTAGTTTATTATCTAACAAATATAAAATAATAAATTATACCCCTCAAATCTAATTCTTTAACTTCTCTTAACTCATCTAATCTTAACTGAATGAATGATTTGAAAAAAGCATCATCAATATCTAAATTACTGAGATTCAATTCACTACAACTAATATATTTGATTAAATCTGGAATGTCTTTATCAATCAGTAATTCTTTACTTCCATTGAAATCAAAATCTATGTTGGAAATTGGATATTTGGAGAATAAGGCTTTTAATCCTTCTGAATGAATATTTTTGTTATTCTTAATATCCATCTTATCAATATTTGGATATTTATATAATTCTTTTGATAATAATATCATTGATTCATCATCTAAATTCATTCCATTAAGTGTCAATTCATTTTCTTTGTTGTTTATTAATAAATGTAAATATGGAAGTAACATTTTCAATCCTTGTGGACCAATTGGATTAGCTATTTAAAATATATTATAGAATTAGAATTAATACAGGAAAGATTAACATATTTCAATTTCATAAATGGAATTGATTCTGCTAATGATTCTATGAATTTTGAAGTAAGATTACATGTATTTAAGTATAATTCTTGTAGATTGGATAAACCATAAAAAGATGACAACAACAATAATTGACGTTCAGAAGGAATAAAAATATCATCTATATAATAAAACAAATAAAATTTTACTAAATTGAAGTTTTGCGGGATTGATTAATTTCATTATTCTGAAGAAATAATTGATTCCATCTTCACATAAACAAATACAATAGGGATTTATCTTCATTATATCATTATCCTTATAATCATTGTGAATATCAAAGATCATTTTGTCCAAATAACATTCTTTATCTCTTTTGTTTTTGTGATTAATTCTATATTGTAGTAAATCTTTTATTAATTTATCTTTATTAGTCTTATAACAACTATAATACAACATTCCATGATTACTATCTTCTTTATGTATTTTCATCATCAATAGTATTGATAATATTCTGTCACTTGGATTGTTATTGTATGATTCTATAAATGCATCTCGAATTTCTATACAAAAAAAAAAGAATATAATTTATACTCTCCCATTCTTTGCTATTAAGATAATATTCTGATGGATATATTATTGGAAGTGTTATAATTAATTTATCATATTCATATAATATATCTTTTCTTTCTTCACATATTGCCAAATTATCTTCATCATCTCTTATCATTTCACTCACTTTAATCATCTCTTTACTCAACTCTTTTAAACTCAATCTATCTTCACTCTTCACTTTCAACATTCTTGCTATCATCTCTTTCATCATACCATCACATTTCTCTATTCCATCTAAACTGTATTCACATCTCATAATATTATTAATAGTTTTCATCATATTATCATCTTCATTAAATGGTAATTTCTTTAAAATCATTTCATATAAAATGCAACCAATTGACCAAATCACACTTCTTTCATTACATTCCAAACCATTCAACTCCTCAGGGCTTTTAAAGCAAACATCATACACTCTCAGATCTTCCTCTTTTCTCAACAAATTCAAGAATAAATCACATAACTTTACATTGTTATTTTTATCATATACCACATTAGAACTCTTCAAATTACCCACCATTACATCATAATCACACGATATCCTTAGAATAGCACATATTGAACATATCACATCACATATATCACTGCTTGACAATGATTTACTTTGAATCATCTTCTCTAAATCTCGATCATATAAATCTCGCTGGAATATCATGAAATGTGATGTTTGATCTGCATATATTTGAGATGGAATAGCGTAAGGTAGAGATATATCACTTAACAAACAGTAACTCTGTTCAATAGATTTTACTACTAACACTGTTGGCTTGCTTATATCGAATATCTTCGCAACTACTGATTGGTCTTTTCTCATTAAACTCATTTCACTTTTACTCTCTTCTAACACCTTACATTCCTATTATTTTATATTAAACAATATCTATACATCCCAATTAATATGCAATTTCACTGTTAAATACTCTCTAATACTCATTATCACTCTCTATCACGCTGGATGTCAAAAAGATTTTCTAACGACAAATACATGTATTTTGTGTATTATGAGTGTATTTCTTCATTCTTCATATATGACAAAAGAAAATATAATAATACTATCATAATTACCTTAACTATATGCACTACCATGTATATCTTTAGACTGAGTTATTCTGATTTTTCTTCTTCAAATCTTGATTATATCACACTTGTTGAAATATTATACATTTTAAATTGGCTAATCTACATATATCTGTAATGTAACAACTGAGAGAAGAAAAATTTTGTTTTATATATTTAAGTTCCTATAAATAGATTAAGCTACTGGTTTTATTTAGTCATTTATATTCAATATTTCGTTAATTAATTACAATTATATTTCAAAACACTCATTTCACAATTGTTCTCTTTTAGCATATTATACCTCTTTCATAATATTATATAAAATACATGTATTTGAATTACTACAATTATACGCCTTTAAAACCTCTAATACTCTCACTATAATCAAATACATTTTGGCTGTATTTAGTGTATTAAAAGTGTATTTCAATTTTAATAATTTAAACACATTCAAATAACAAACATATACAATAATAAAAATAAGAATTGTTGTTGTATTTATATTGTTACTGTTAGTTGAATCTTCTCAAATTCTTTCTTTAGATTATCATAATTAGTTATATTATATCCATAAAATGATATTGTCTTTAAGTTCTTCAAGAACAATAAACCATTCAACAACTTATTAATTCCAAAATCACTAATATCATTATCTATATTTTAATAATGAATAATAATGATAATTAACATACATGAAATAGATATTCCTTTCAATAAAGATTTTTTGTTATTGAAATTACTAACACATTTACTAAACACTTCTAATGAATCATCACTTAGTTTATTATCTATAAATTATATTATAATAATATTATTTATTTCATACTATTCATCTTTAATGTTTCTAATTGAGGTATGTTGTTAGACATACTCTCACTTAATTGTATAAAACCATTATCATCTATCATATTGTGAGATAAATCTAAAACTGTCAATTCATTAATATTTTCTAATTCATTACACATGCAGATTAATCCAGCTGATTTGATTTTATTATTGTTTAATAGTAATTGTGATAAATGTGATATGTATTTAAATGAATGACTTAAATACATTACACCTTCATCTCTTATACCGTTATCTATGGAATATAAATATAGAATATATACAACTCAAATCTAACGTTTTTATACAGAAGAATGAACTTAATTTCCAACTTAAATATTCACATCCATAATTACTTATATAATCTAAAAGAAAATTCAAATAACAATATAACAAACATACTTTCATTAAAACTCAAATTATCAATGACATAATCTACTAGTCTCGTGTTTACTCGATTTACTATACAATTATAGAACGATAAAAAAATAGTTTTATAGTGTGAATACATGTCATTGAATCAAGTATATGATAAACAGAAAAATAGTAATTATTTATCTTCAATAAATCAACTATTTTGGGGGTTTCTAACCAATTACTATCACCTTCTACTAATTTTATATATTCTTCTTCTACAAGTTCAGATTTTGAATCATTAGTTTCACTTTCTTTCAGATCCTTTCTTCTATAATTTATAAAATCCATCAAAACATCATAATCTATATTCATTAACTCAAGAATTGTCTTTTTTACCACAGATAGTTGGTATTCTGATAGGTTTTTCTTGATTTCTATAACTGTAAAATGAGAATCTGTCACTCGACTAATATTGAAACAAAACAATTCTTCAATTTTCATATAATTCATAAGTGATAAATATTCGCATAAATAGAGTAATTTCTTCTTATCATAACTGCTATTCTTTTCATTTTGAGCAAAATGCTGGACTTGAGTATGTAGATTTAACTGCTTATAGCCACTGAACTATTTACAATAAATAGAAACCATACTGAAGTCATATTTAACAAGATATAGAAAATATGGCTTATTTCAATAAAAGATCCGTTTCAGGTTATTGTTTTGTTTAAAACATATTTCTGTTATATATATATATATATCATCACAAAAAAACACAACTATACATTTCTATATCAATTTTAAATAAATATTAATAATTCTTTAGCCTTTAGGACTTCGAGGAGATTTACCTTTCTTATTACTTACATTTGTATTATTATCTACATTATCATTTGATTCAGGAACATATTTCAATCCTTCTTCTAACATTATCAGACTTTCTTCATTTAAACCATTTTCACTCAATATTAAATTCTCTAAACTTATTGGTAATACTTCACTATTATGATTAAAACAATCTTTCAAATTATCTACAAATATTTTCACATTCTCATCACTCACTTTATTATAACTCAAATCGATTACATGAAGTGTATCATTTCCAGGACACATATTGTCTTTCTTTCCAACTGAAC
This sequence comes from Proteromonas lacertae, assembly GCA_002245135.1. NCBI lineage: Eukaryota > Bigyra > Opalinata > Proteromonadidae > Proteromonas > Proteromonas lacertae. Next base: position 33,601 of record NGBS01000042.1, on the reverse strand, counting down.
CTAAATCAGGCATCTTGGGTATTGCAATATCTAATTCAGGTTTCTTCGCTGAAGTTAACATCGCTTTTCTTTTCTTTAATAATCCACCTAATTCTTTATACGCATTCTTTGTATCGCTTATTACTTTATCTCGATTTGCTTTTTCTTCTTTTTGTTCTACACTATATGGAACAAATGAAGATAATATCTTTGATAAATTTGAACCAATTATTCGATTATGACTTAAACTTAGACTGTATAATGATCGATTATATTTTATCATTTCACTTAATATTTCTATTCCTTCATCATCGATTAGATTATCAAATAGATTTAATTCAGTTATTGTTATGCAAGATTTTAATTTTTCACAAATCGCTTTGAATCCTTTTGAAGTGATTTTATTTCCTCGTAAACATAAATATTCAACTGGAGACATTGCATCTACAAACTCTGCAAATATTTCTGAATAATCATCCATATACTTCTCTGCATCATATTCTTCTTCTTTTTCTTTCTTTTCTTCTTCTTTTTTACTTTCTTCTGTCTTTGCTTCTGTTGGTTGTTCAATTGAATTCCCATTTACATCAGTTGTTGTTGTTGTTGTAGGAGTGGGATTAACAGCTTCTTCACCTTCTTTTGGTGGAATATTATTAATATCTTCAGCATCAAAGAAACTATCAAATGAATGTCTTGGCTTTGGAGGTTCTGGTGGAGGTGGTGGTGGTAGTTCTTCTTTCTTTTCTTCTTCCTCTTCTTCTTTCTTCTCTTCCTCTTTTCCTTTTTTACCTTTTCCTTTCTTTACACTTTTCTTATCATCTTTTTTAATTTTACTTTTACTTTTATCTTCTTTCATCGATTTCTTTTCACTTTTCTTTGAAGTTTCTTCCTTTTTTTCTTCTTCTTTTTTCTCTTCTTCTTTCTTTTCTTCTACTACTGGTGTGGGAGGTCTTGGAGTTTTGCCACTGTGATAAACATTCACTGGATTCCATTCAATCTTTAATACTCGAATAAATGGATATTGTTGTAAACAGGATGATAATTCATGTAAACTTTCTTTGGTCAAATGAACTCCTGAGATTGTTAGATTTTGTATAAATGATTGTGGAAGTGTCATCGTTAGCAATTTTACTGTGGTTGAATCGAGTAAATGTTTTTGAATTGATAAACTATAAATATCTTCAATTTTATATATTCCTCCTATAATAATAATAAATAAATAAATTAAATAATATAATACTTTCTATATAATCATCCACTGTTAATGCTTTGGCTTTGGCTGGTTTACTTGGAGCTTTTGCTGATTTTGTAGTTCCTGGTCTTGGAGAAAGTGCAGCTGGCTCTATTTGTTGTTCCTGTAATTTTGTTATTTCTTCTTTTGATTTTCTATCATTATTATACATCAAATAAACAAAATCTATACAAATTAATTAAATCTGGATGTGGACTTAAATTTAATATTCTACATAGATTGAGCAAATCAAATGTGAAATTATTAGAGAATGATAATTCCTTTTTAACTAAATTTATAACTAATTATAGAAATACGTTTATCTTGTGCATCTTGAGGATATTCTTGTTCAGCAGTCCATGGAGGGAATTTGTAAAGCAAGAAAGATTCCTCCATAATTTCTTTATTCAGTTATAAAACTAAAAAAAAGTCAAAAGAAACGATTCTGCTTGGCTTGGTAATTGTGACCTGACTTTTGTAATTGTCGTTATTTTTTTAGTTTTTTTAGTTTTGTTTTGAACTGTATAGACTAGTATTGATCTAATTCAATAGATGTCTGATGAAGATGATGAAGAAGACTTTGGTGCGATGCATCAACAATATATGGCTTTAAAGATGAATAGAAATGATCTCGCAAGGGATTCAGCCAGTATAATAAGCTTGCAACAAAAACAGATTGATGACTTGAAAAAAGAGAATGATGCTTTGAAAAGAGACTGTAGAACATATTTACGTAAACCTCGAGGTCCATTAGCTGATGATGTGATTAGTCGACTAAATGATCAACGTATAAATAAATTATATTTATAATATTTGTGTATAGAGGATGGTTATGTAAAGAGAATACATGAAGAAAAGAGAAGAATAGAAGAATATAATAAACAAATAGATGCACTAAAAGATAAAATATTGAATACAAAGCGATCGATGGGTGGTATTAATTACGCCAAAGAATCAGCCCAAATGGTACAAAAACAAGTAAGAATACTAGAAAACAGATTAGATAAGTCACTTATACGATTCAACGAAGCATTAGCCTATAATCAGAAACTTAGAGCACAAATTGATAATCTAAGAAGAGAAAGAGTGGTATTTGATGGAATATCAAAGAAATTAGAAAAACAATTACATGACAAAGAAAAGAAAGCAGCAGATCTAGTAGAACAATCCAATCAGTGTTATGAAAAGAGAGATGCAGCCCAAACAGAAATGGCTCAAATAGAACAACAGAATAATTTAGAACATAGAGAATTCGATCAAAGAATAGCAGAATATGATGAAGATGAAGAAAGAATGGCAAAAGAAATTAGTGAGAAATATTCAAAGAATAATTTAGGAGAATTGACCTTAGAAGAAGAAGAAGAGTTAAAGAAAGGTGTTACCAAATCAGCTTGGCAGATTGCTAAAGATAAGGCTGGCATTCAAGGTAATTTAGAAAAAGTTCAATCATATGAAGAGGCATTCAATAAGATTAGAGCTACTACTGGAATAACTGATATTGATGAATTAGTAAACACATTTATTGCACATGAAGACCAGAATTTCAGTTTGTTCAATTATGTCTCTTCACAAGCCAATGAAATAGAGAAATTAGAAGAAACAATAGCACAATTGAGAGAAGAAGAAATGAAACTATCAAAAGATACAGGTGAAGATGTAAATCAACATGAACAATTAAGAAAGGAGTTGGAGGTACAACTAGAATCTACACACGCTATGGCTGAGAAATATGAAATACAATACCAAGAAGCAGTGAAAACACTTGCTGATACAAAGATGGGAATTCAATCACTATTTTATAAGATAGGATGTGATCAGAATGATATGTCTGAGTTCCTTACAGAAAATGTTACTGAAGCTAATTTAATGCAATATTTAGGCTTGATAGAACAAAGATGCAATGAAATATTACAGATGTGGGCTATTCATGAACAAGGAGGTGTATTGAATGTTGAGAATGAAGAACACAAACAAGCTTTGGTTGCAGTGCTAGGAGAAGGTCCAGAACAACCTTTGAATAGTAATGATAGTAAGATTCGTATTGCTCCACCATCGATGGAAGAATATAGTGATGTGGATGAAGATGATGATAATGAAACCGAGAACATGCCAAGAAAACTCGATCAAATCAAAACAGAGGTATTGAAATATATCTCTCAAAAAAGTGCAAATCGTGATACAGTTCGATCTGCTGATAAGCCAAGGACTGGTAAGAGAAGAATATAAATATTTTATCATTTTTTTTAAGTCATTGTTTAAAATTAATCAGCTTATTATCATTATTTCTATTAATTGCTGTTGTATATTGGTAAATTACACTAATACTACTTTTCAATCGTAAGAAAAAAGAAAAATAAAATAATTGCATGTATAGTGATTTTCAAATCCTCTTATTATTTATAAAACGGTTTCAATTTCATTTTAAAAAAATATCGTTTTTGATTTATGTCACAATCGCAAAGTCAAGTATCGATGAGAATATAATATATTTTTTAGTTAAATAAAAGTAAGTCTAATCTAGACTCAACAATGAATATGTCTCAAACTAAACAAAGAGGTATTTTTAGTGAATTAGTTAGTGGTGCAGCAACATCTGTATGAATATATTATTGCATTTATTTATATAATCTATGTCATAGAGTGCACTTAACGGTCCCTCATCTTATATAACTAAATCACAATATTTACCGTTTGCTGATTCATTTGCAAACACGTTTATGGGTAATACAACATCAAAAAGCAGAACATACAAAGAACCAGATAATCCAATACCTCCAACAGCATATTTACCGAAAGTTTCGTTACCATACGAAACAGAACCAGGACAAGTGCCAAGAGAGATTGAAATTGAAAGAAAAAGAAGACAATATACAGCTATGGATATAGATGAATTACTAAAAGAATTGGAAATAGATACATCCTTACCAGAAGATCCATACGAATTATATAGTAAATTACCATTAGAAATATTCGATAATACAGAATATGATTGTCGAGGATCGCCAGAAGAGTGGTTAGAACTAGGTGCAGTAGATGGTGAAGTAAAAGGTGTTCCAGCTAAAGCACTCATAAAAGAAAGTAATGGTGCAGGTCAATGGATGTCATGTTTGGTAAAAAGTTTTGACCATGAAACAGATCAATATACAGTAGAAATAGATGCAACAAAAGAACTTGTACCAGTCTATAGATTAAATTTATTATTCTTATCAGAAGATCCTCGTGTATTTGCTCAAAGAGTTGCTCATGCACATAAGGAACGTAAAGAAGCTGCTGATTTATTAAGATACCATTTATATATAGATAGTATGCCAATAGATGATTTACCTACTTTGGATACTGAGCAAATCAATAGAGTTCTAGAAACTGCATTGTCTACACCATCACTTAAATCAACAGCTTCATCAAGTACAAATATTATATTAAATGAAATCAATTTATCATATGCTAGAGCTATGAATAAGATTATATTTGATAGGAATACATGTACTGATGTTTATCCACCATTGAGATTACCGCCTCCAGAACCTGAAAAACCAGTTCCCTTTCAAGGAACTATTGTTATTCCACCATATAAATTTAGTGAAAGATTTAGTGAATTTTCATTCAATTCATTATACACTAAGAATCAAGTAATTGATGGATTTACTATTACAATGAATGAATGTTTAAAGATTGAACAATTATCATTATTCAAAACAAAGGTTGCTAAATCATTAAGATTAGAAGAGTTTGATACAACTCAAGCCAAAGCATTAAATGATACAAATAATTATTTAGCTGATGTTTGGATTCCTACAGTCAAAGCATTAGTAGTTGAAGTATTAAAGAATGCAGGTAAAGGTTGGTTCAATTTAAAAGAAGATAATACTGAAGTTTATTTATTAGGTAAATTATCCAAATTCTTTAAAGTCTGCAAGTTCATCATGCAAGATTCATTACGTAATATGACTGAAGCATCCTTAAGAGCATATGTTGATGATTTATTACAAGTAGTAGATATAGAAACACAAGTTCATGATTATAGTAAAGTAGAGAATGTATATCATGTTGATCCTCCTCCACATACTATGAGAAGACCAGCTTTCTATTCAATAGATATGGTATTAGCAGGAAGTGGTGATGAAACAGTATTCAAATATTCAACTGATATAAAGATGTTAGCTTTAACTCCAATTGTAGTATTAGAAAAAGCATTAAAATCCTTGACAGAATATACATCAATTGATAGATTAATTATGGACAGATTATTCTGGAGTAAAACTCCATTATTAGCAGCAGTACAAGTCAATGAACCATGGGTAACTGAATTAAAAACAAAGTTACAAACTGCATTAGATAATAACTTAATACCATTAGAAGAATATTTAGCAAGTTATGATCGATTCTTAGAATTTATTAGAATGGATCCTGAGAAGTATTTAAATGATATTATTGCTAAACATAATGATATATTCTCATTGGTAGTTGAAATGAATGAATTAGCTGATCATCATGAGAAAGAATTTATGGAAATATCCAATATGATGCCTAATACAATCGTTGTAGGAATGTGTACAATCAATACAAGTCAAGTTAAGACAGCTTTATCAGCAAAACATCAGAAATTAAAGCAAAAGATATTAGATATCTTGAATAAGAAGAGTTTTGAAGCTGCATCAGCATTATTCAACTTGTATGAGAAGATATTAAAAGAATTGAACCATACACCTGAAGATATTGAACATTTAGTTCAATTAGAAGAATATATTACAACTATTCCACAACAATTGAAAGATTTGAGTGAAACAGCTGATAGAGTAGCAATGAACTATGAAGTGTTATTAGATTTCCAATATAAGATGAAATATTCAGATTTTGAAATGGAATGGGATGTAGTAGGTTGGCCAAAGAGAATTATGGATAAAGTAGCAAAAGTAACTGAAGATCTAGTCACAATCAAAGAGAAATTCTCTACAGATTTAGAAGAAGAAGAAGAAGAATTTGTTGAACAATTGAAAGCAATTGATGCTGAAGTGAGAGAGTTAAAGAAATTCACTAATATTGAACATGTAGCTCAAGTTTCTCAACATATTAGAACAATTAAAGCTAAATTAGATGATGCTAATGCTAAAGCTAGATTATTCAATAGCAGAGAAGGTTTATTCAATAAACCAGTAACTGATTATGATGATGTTAGAAGAATTGAAAAGAATTTCGAACCTTATCGATTATTATGGGAATCTGTTGATGATTGGCAAAAGTATCATAAGCAATGGATGGAAGATTCATTCTTAAGTTTAGATGCTGAACAAATCAATACATTAGTTGAAAGATTACAAAAAGATCTATCAAAAGCCTACAAAGCATTCAATTCTCAAAATGTAGAAGGTTGTTTAGATATTGCTGCAAATATTAAGAAAGAAGTATCTGATTTTGCTCCATATTGTCCATTAATTACAGCATTAAGAACTCCAGGTATGGAAGATCGTCATTGGGATGAAATATCTAATGAATGTGGTATTAACTTACATCCTGATGCTAACTTTACATTATCTGATGTATTTAGATTAAACTTAAAAGAACATGAATCTGTTATTATTACAGTTGGTGAGAAAGCTGGTAAAGAAAATGATATTAAGAAATCATTAGATGAGATGGAAGAACAATGGGAAGAATTGGAGATGGATATATCTGCTTATAAAGATACTGGTACTTTTATTTTGAGAGGTGTTGATGAAATATTACAGATATTAGATGCACAAATCACAATGACTCAAGTAATGACATTCTCTACATACAAAGCTCCATTTGAAGATAGAATTAACAAATGGAATGAAACATTAGCCTTAGTGAGTGATGTATTTGATGAATGGATACAAGTACAAAGAAATTGGTTATATTTACAACCTATCTTTGATTCACCTGATATTAATAAACAATTACCAACAGAAGGTAAAAGATTTGGAACAGTGGATAAGAACTGGAGACAGACTATGAAATCTGCAAAATCAAATCCTGCACCAATCAAATTTGCTAATAGCAGACCATTATTAGAAAAGTTCCAAGAATCTAATAAATTATTAGATTTAGTCCAGAAAGGTTTGACAAACTATTTAGAAACTAAAAGAAGTGCATTTGCAAGATTCTATTTCTTATCAAATGATGAATTATTAGAAATCTTATCTCAAACAAAAGATCCAACAAGAGTACAACCTCATTTAAGAAAATGTTTTGAAGCTATACAAAGAGTTACATTTGAAGAAGATTTAACTATTACTGAAATGCATTCAGCTGAAAAAGAAACATTACAATTCTTAGCTCCAATTAATCCAAAAGGTAAGAATGTCGAATATTGGATGGGAGAATTAGAAACAGCTATGAAGAACTGTGTAAAACATGAATGTTGGGATGCAATCTGTGATTATTTAGTCATTCCAAGAGGTCAATGGATGCAGAAATGGCCAGGACAATGTGTATTAAACTGCTCTCAAGTTCATTGGACAAGAGAAATTGAAGAAGCATTGAAAACTAAAGGTAATAAAGGTATTAAAGATAATTATGAAAAACAATTAAAACAATTAGAAGTCATGGTTAGTTTAGTTCAAGGTGAATTATCAAACTTAGCTCGTATTACAATTGGTGCATTAGCTGTTATTGATGTACATGCAAGAGATGTAACTAAGAATATGGTTGATGCTGGTGTTAGTGAAGCTGGTGATTTCTTATGGATGTCCCAATTGAGATATTATTGGATTGGTGAAGGTTTACAAGGTGATATGTTTGCTGAGATGGTTATATCAAGAAGACCTTATGGTTATGAATATTTAGGTAATAGTTTTAGATTGGTTATTACACCATTAACAGATAAGTGTTATTTGACATTGATGGGTGCTTTACAAATGATTTTAGGTGGTTCTCCAGCTGGTCCTGCTGGTACTGGTAAGACAGAAACTACTAAGGATTTAGCTAAAGCTTTAGCTAAACAATGTATTGTGTTTAACTGCTCAGATTCTATGGATTACAAGATGACTGGTAAATTCTTCAAAGGTTTAGCCGCTTGTGGTGCTTGGGCTTGCTTTGATGAGTTCAACCGTATTTTAATTGAAGTGTTATCTGTTATTGCTCAACAAATATTAACCATTCAACAAGGTGTACAAGAAGGTAAAACTAGAATCTACTTTGAAGATAGAGAAATTCCATTATCTGATCAATTTGCTGTATTTATTACCATGAATCCTGGTTATGCTGGTCGTACTGAATTACCTGATAATTTAAAAGCATTATTTAGACCAGTCGCTATGATGGTACCCGATTATGCCTTAATTGGTGAAATTATGTTGTTTGCTTATGGTTATGAAAATGCTAGACAATGTGCACAGAAGATGGTTGCTACATTCAAACTATGTTCAGAACAATTATCATCTCAAGATCACTACGATTATGGTATGAGAGCTGTAAAGACTGTTATTACTGCAGCTGGTAACTTAAAGAGAGAATATCCTCATATGGATGAAGAAGTACTTATGTTAAGAGGTTTAATGGATGTAAACTTACCAAAGTTCTTAGCTCAAGATTTACCTTTATTTAGAGGTATTATGTCTGATTTATTCCCTGGTAAATCCAAGCCTGAGATTGATTATGGTTCATTATTAAGAGGTATGAAATTAATGGCTGAAAGAAGAAAGTTACAACCAACTCCATATTTCTTAGAAAAATGTATTCAATTATATGAAATGATTATTGTCCGTCATGGTTTAATGGTGGTTGGTCCAACTGGTAGTGGTAAAACTAGTAATATCAATGTATTAGCTGAAGCTTTAACTCATCTGAAAGAATGTGAAGTTCAAGGTAATAGATATGAAAGAGTACAAATTAAACATTTGAATCCTAAATCAATTACTATGGGCCAATTATATGGTGAATTTGATATTAATACTCACGAGTGGAGAGATGGTATTTTAGCTAATATTATCCGTCTATGTGTGAAAGAAGGTTCTCCTGATTTGAAATGGGTATTATTTGATGGTCCAGTTGATACATTATGGATTGAATCAATGAATACAGTGTTAGATGATAATAAGAAATTGTGTTTAAATAGTGGTGAAATTATTGCATTAAGTCCTGAGATGACTATGATGTTTGAACCTGCAGATTTAGCTGTAGCATCACCAGCCACTGTTAGTAGATGTGGTATGATTTATATGGAACCAAATAACTTGGGATTAGATCCTCCATTTAGAAGTTGGTTAGAGAGTTTACCTGAAGCAATTGGAGTAGAACACAAGTGTAAATTACAAGCTGCATTTGATATGTATGTACCAACAACATTGATATTCTTACGTAAATACTTAAAAGAACCAGTAGAATCAGTTGATAATAATTTAACTGGAAGTTTGGTGAGAATATTAGATTGTTTCTTTGCAGCATTCCAAAAGAAAGAAGGAAGTGATATACCAAAAGATAAGATTGATCATCTACTCAGTTTCTTAGATCCATTGTTTATATTCGCATTAATATGGTCATTATGTTGTACAGTAGATTACAATGGAAGATTAAGATTTGATCGTTATTTGAGAAATGAATTAGCTAATTCAGGAATGGGTTGTCCAATTCCAGAGAAAGGATTGATTTATGATTATCGATTTGATTTAGAAAGTGGAGAATGGTTACCATGGAAGAATCCAGAAGATGTATACAAATGGAATCCTCGTCTATCATTCAGTGAAATGTTAATTCCAACATTAGATACAGCCAGATATACATACTTATTGAACTTATTACTATTACACGATAAACACGTATTGATGACTGGTCCAACTGGTACTGGTAAGAGTGCAATCATTAATATGCATTTACAGACAGGAATGCCTGATAAATTCGTTCCATTAGCTTTTACATTCTCAGCTCAAACTAGTGCAAATCAAACACAAGATATTATTGATAGTAAATGTGAAAAGAGAAGAAAAGGTATTTATGGTCCTCCAGCTGGTAAGAGATTCATTATATTTGTTGATGATGTGAATATGCCACAAAGAGAAGAATTCTTTGCTCAACCACCAATTGAATTATTAAGACAATGGTTATGTACAGGTGGTTGGTATGATAGAGGAACTTTAACATTTAAACAGATTATTGATTCAACAATGGCATTAGCTTGTGGTCCTCCAGGTGGTGGTAGAAATCCAGTTACTCCTCGTTTCTTTAGACATTTCAATATTATATCATTCACTGATATGCAATATGGATCTATGTATGAAATCTTCTACACTATTCTATCCAATTTCTTGTCTTCCTTTAATGAAGATATTCGTAAACAAGCTAAAGGTTTGGTTCGTGCTTCTATTGAAGTATATACAGAGACAGTCGCAACATTATTACCAACTCCAGCTAGAACACATTATACATTCAACTTGAGAGATTTGTCTAAAGTTGTACAAGGTATATTGATGATTGTTCCAGGACATACAGAGTCAGCTGAACAAATTGTAAGAGTATGGTTCCACGAATGTCGTCGTGTATTTGCTGATAGATTGATTAATGATGAAGATAGAACTTGGTTTAATAATACATTAAACACAAAAGTAAAGACAATATTCAAGATGAAACCAGCAGAAATTATACCAAAACGTTTATTCTGCTGTGATTTCATGGTTCCTGGTGCAGATCCAAGAATATATGAAGAAGTGAAAGATATTACTCAATTAGTACCAACAGTGGAAGAATATTTGAATGATTATAATATGGAGAAGAAGCCAGCAATGAATTTAGTATTGTTTATGGATGCTGTAGAACATGTTTCAAGAGTCAGTAGAATCATTCGTCAACCAGAAGGTAATGCTTTATTACTAGGTGTAGGTGGTAGTGGAAGACAATCATTGACAAGATTAGCAACATTTATGGCTGATTATGAGATGTTCCAGATTGAAGTTTCTAAAGAATATAGAAAAGATAATTGGAGAGATGATGTAAAGAAATGTTTATTACAAGCTGGTTTGAAACAAAAACCAACAGTTTTCTTATTTGTAGATACACAGATTGTGTTTGAATCTATGTTAGAAGATGTGAATAATATATTGAATGGTGGTGATATTCCTAACTTGTATGGTCCTGATGAGATGGATGATATATTAACAACATGCAGAGTCGATTGTCAAAAGAAGAATATAGTTCCAACAAAGTTAAATATATTTGCACAATACATCCTTAGAGTTAAACAGAATATTCACATGGTATTATGTATGAGTCCTATTGGTACTGTTTTCCGTAGTAGATTACGTATGTTCCCATCATTGTCTAATAATTGTACAATTGATTGGTTCACTGATTGGCCAGATGAAGCTTTAGAAACTGTGGCACAAACTAGTATGACTGAAGAAGATTTAGGATTTGGTGAACATTTACCAGCTATGGTTGATTTCTTCAAATTCTGTCATATGACTGTCGCTAAAGAATCAGAAAGATACTTGGAAGTAATGAGGAGACATAATTACGTTACACCAACTAGTTTCTTAGAATTATTATCTACTTATAAGACTGTATTGAAAGCAAAGAGAAAGGAAGTTGATACTTTGAGAAATAGATTGTCTACTGGTGTGAATAAGATGAAAGATGCAGAACAACAGATTGCCAGTTTACAAATACAAATTAATGAAATGAAACCAAAATTAGAAGCAACACAAGTAGAAGTCGATGAGATGATTGTCAAATTAGAAAAAGATAAGAAAGTAGCCAGTGAGAAGAAGAAAGTCGTAGAAAAAGAAGAAGCTGAATCTAATGAAAAGGCAAGAATTACACAAGAAATTGCAGATGATGCAGAAAGAGATTTAGCAGCAGCATTACCTGCTTTAGAAAAAGCTGTAGAATGTCTAAAAGAATTAAAGAAAGCAGATTTAGATGAAGTCAGAGCTATGGGTAGACCACCAGAAGGTGTGAAATTAACATTGAAATGTTGTTGTATGATGTTTGGTTTAAAACCAGTAATGAAACCAGATCCAGATAATATTGGTAAGAAGATTGAAGATTATTTCGAAACTTCAAAGAAAGAATTATTGAGTAATCCAAATAAATTATTATCTGATTTAATGAACTTTGATAAAGAACATATTGAAGAATCACGTATTACAAAGATTGAACCATTTATGGTAGATCCTGAGTTCCAACCTGAGAGAGTAGAGAAAGTATCTAAAGCTTGTAAAGCTATTTGTTTGTGGGTCAGAGCTATGTATTCCTTCCATTTAATCAACAAGGAAGTAGAACCAAAGAGAATTAAATTAGCTGAAGCTAAATCTGTATTAGAAGAATCATTAAAGAGTTTAGCTATAACCAAAGCATCCTTAGATGCGGTTAATAAGAGTATTGCAGATTTAGAAGCATCATATCAAGCATCTGTTGATAAGAAAGAGAAATTAGCAGCTGATGTTGCATTATGTGTAGGAAGATTACAAAGAGCTGAAACATTGACTGGAGGATTAGGCGGTGAAAAGAAGAGATGGATTGAAACAATAGAAAACTGTGGTATTCAATTCAATTATTTAATTGGTGATGCTTTAATCTCGGGTGCAACCATTGCATATTTAGGAGCATTTACACCTGATTTTAGACACAATATAGTTGATTTATTACACAATCACTTGAAAACCCATAATATTCCTCATACAGATGGTTGTAATATCGTTTCTACATTAAATGATCCAGTATTGACAAGAAGATGGCAAATATTTGGTTTACCTAGTGATAATCACTCTATTGAGAATGGTTTAATCATGGACAATGCTAGAAGATATCCACTATTCATTGATCCACAAGGACAAGCTAATCTATTCATTAGAAACATGGGTAAAGATACTGCTTTTGCTGTTAATGGTATTGATATTTGTAAAGCTACTGATGAGAATAAGAATCGTGTATTAGAAAATGGTGTAAGATTCGGTAGATGGGTTTTACTAGAAAATATATTAGAAGCAATTGAAGCTTCAATAGAACCATTATTACAACAACAGAAGTTCATGCAAGGTGGAACAATGATGATTAAAGTAGGAGATTCAACCATACCATGGAATGATCAATTTAGATTCTTTATGACTACAAAATTACCAAATCCTCACTATCCACCAGAAGTATGTGTGAAAGTGACATTATTGAACTTCACCATTACACCAGTTGGTTTAGAAGATCAATTATTAGGAGATGTTGTACGAAGTGAAATGCCTGAATTAGAAGAAAAGAAGAATGCATTAATTGTATCAAGTGCAAAGATGAGAAAAGATTTACAAGATATTGAAGCTAAGATGCTTGCTAATTTATCAAACTCCTCTGGTAATATATTGGATGATATTGAGTTGATTAATACATTAGATACTGCTAAGAAAACATCCACTGAAATCAATACTCAAGTAGAAGAAGCTGAAAAGACTGAGAAAGAAATCGATCAGACTAGAGAAATGTACAGACCTGTAGCTAATCGTGGTTCTATTCTATTCTTCGCTATTGCTGATTTAGCTAATGCAGATCCTATGTATCAATACAGTTTGACATTCTTCCAAGGCTTGTTTAGACAAGCTTTATCAAAAGCTGAACCATCTGCAGAGATAGATAAGAGATTGGAGAATTTGAAAGCAACATTTACAAAGATGTTGTATAGAAATATTTGTAGATCTTTATTCGAGAAACATAAGCTTATGTTTTCATTTATATTATGTATTAGAATGTTACAAGGTAAAGGTTTAATTAATGAAGAAGAATGGAGATTCTTATTGAGTGGTATTAGCAGTGGTAAAAGAGATTCTGAAAATCCAGCAGCTAGTTGGTTAGTAGATAGAGCTTGGAAGGAAATACAGAATTTATCAGGTTTAACTGTATTTGAAGGTTTTGATACAGATTTCGCAAATCATTGTGATGAATGGAAAGCTATATTTGATTCAGATAAACCACAAACTGAACCATTACCTGGTAAATGGAATGAATCATTGAATAGTTTGCAAAAGATGTGTGTATTACGTTGTTTAAGACCAGATAAGATATCTGAAGCTGTACAGAATTATGTTATTGAACATCAAGGTATTGAGTTTGTACAACCACCACCATTCGATTTACAAGCATGTTATGAAGAATCAAACACTAAAACTCCACTTATATTTGTATTAACAACTGGTAGTGATCCTACAAAGATGTTTTATGATTATGCTCGTCAAATGAGAATGGGTAATAAAGCAAAAGGTTTATCATTAGGACAAGGTCAAGGAGAAATTGCTTCAGAAATGATCAAAGAAGGTGTGAATAAAGGTTTATGGATTTATTTACAAAATTGCCATTTATACATTAGTTGGATGACAACCTTAGAAAGAATAGTGAATGAAATAGATCCTGAAAACACACATAAAGATTTCAGATTATGGTTAAGTTCAATGCCTAGTAAAGATTTCCCTGTTTCAATATTACAAAATGGTATTAAAATGACAATGGAACCACCTAAAGGATTAAGATCCAATCTATTGAATACTTATTACAAATTAGATGATGAAAAATTACAAATTACTTCCAAACCAAAAGCATATATGAAATTATTATTTGCATTAAGTTTCTTCCATGCCACAATTCAAGAAAGACGTAAATATGGTCCATTAGGTTGGAACAAACAATATGAATTTAATGACAGTGATTTTGATATTTCCAAATCTCAATTAGAACTGTTCTTAGATAAATATGAAGAAGTTCCATACAAAGTGTTGAATACATTAGTATCATATATTAACTATGGTGGAAGAGTAACAGATTACATTGATTTAAGAACAATCGATGTATTATTGAGAGAATTATTCTGTCCTGATATAATGAGAGATGATTATAGTTTCAGTGAAAGTGGAATTTATTATTCAATTCCAATTGATGAAGATACTCCACATCAAGCATATATGACATATATAGAAAGTTTACCAATCAATCCTGAACCAGAAGTATTTGGAATGCATGCTAATGCTAATATTACATGTGCTGAATCTGAAACTTATGAATTATTCAATACAATCTTAGTTTTACAACCTAAAAGCTCAGGTGGTGGTGGTATGAGTCGAGATGATCAATTATTACAGATTTCTGCTACAATAGAGAATCAATTACCACCATTAATCGATGTAGAAGCTGTTCAAATGAAATATCCATTAAGATATGAAGAATCAATGAATACTGTATTAGTTCAAGAATGTATTCGATATAACAAGTTATTAGCTGAAATGAAACGAACATTACCCGAGTTAAAGAAAGCAATAAAAGGTTTAGTAGTTATGAGTGGTGAATTAGAAGATATGGGTAATAGTTTATATAATCAATGGGTTCCAAAGATGTGGGAAATGCATAGTTATCCTTCCTTAAAACCGTTAAGTGCCTGGGTTCAAGAATTATTAGATAGATTATCGTTTATTAATAAATGGTATGAGAATGGTATTCCTGATGTATTTTGGATCAGTGGTTTCTTCTTCCCTCAAGCTTTCTTAACTGGAACATTACAAAATTATGCTCGAAAATATCATTGTCCAATCGATACAGTATCATTTGGATTTAAAATGATGGATGAGAATTGGGAAGATTTAAAAGCTCCAGCTGATGGTTGTTATATTCGTGGATTATATTTAGAAGGATGTAGATGGAATGGTGAAACTCATTCATTAGATGATTCTCGACCAAAAGAATTATACACTGAAATGCCTGCAATTCATTTAGTTCCAATGGAAAATCGATTACCAGCTGATCATGGTGTATATCGTTGTCCAGTTTATAAGATCTTATGTCGTTGGGGAACATTATCAACAACTGGTCATTCTTCAAATTTCATTATGTGGATTGAAATTCCTTCAAATCGTAAAGATTTTACAAATGATCAAGGAATGGCTGATCAAGATGTGTGGATAAAAGCTGGTGTAGCTGCTTTCTGTAGTTTGAAATATTAAATAATTATTTTTCATTTTTTTAAGTAGTAAAAATATAAATAAATCAAATATATATATATATATATGAATTGTATGTTAAGGTTATATATAATAATAATAATCAGGGTTGTATAAATAGGTAACCTATAGGTTATAGGTAAAACCTATAATCTAGCTTTGACCGTTGGTCGGTCAAGCCTCGAGCATTATTTTGTTAAAATCTATTTTAATTACATACTGAGTAACATTTGCTTAATACCAACTATCATACTATATAAAAAATTATTCCTGCTTCCTGTTTTACTTTGATTACCATAGTTAGAATAAGATTGGTTGAAATTGTATAAATATCTATACAAATATATTAAAATTCATCTACAAACTACTCAATAGTGATATTTAACATATTTATACACTTGTTTTTTTTATGATTTATTTATGTTGATTACTATCTATAAAAAACAAATATTAATGTAATTATAATAATAAATCTCTATTTCTGGATATTAATAATTTCTCTTCCATATGTTCTGATGAAATATTACATTTTGTGTAACTACTTATTCTCCCAATCTCGCTAAATATTCTCTCAGACTCGCAAGATGTACTTTGACAACATAAATATTTTCTGGCTAATTCAAATGTTTTAGGAAATATGGGTTTAAGGTGTAACCATACTGATGACAAGCTCTCACCAGTGCTAAAATGTTCTGAATAGTCTATATAAGAATCTATTTCTTCTCTCATAATTTTTCTTCTTTTGTGCGATGAAGGAATATTTAAATACTTATCTAATTCGTTATTTTCATCTACTTCCATCAAATTCTCTTCTTCATCTTCACTCATTATTCTATTATGTTGATGTAAACTGTGAAGAGCATTTTTTGCATCTATAAATTCATCTACAGTAAACCCTACTAATGACTCTTTAATAAATGTTTTAACACGTGGATCGAGAATGCAGCACATTAAAGGAATTCTAGTTTCGGAGTAAATAATTCTTAATTTCTTATTTACACTCTCTTTTATTCTATCAGCATATTCCTTGAAATCTTTTGTGTAAATACTTGTATTCATTTCATATAATACTCTTTTTACGTTTAATACAGCCATACCTAATGTTATATTTCTTTTCTCTAAAAGTAGAGTAAGATTATAAAACGGTTTTAAAATATTTAATATATCATTCAAATATTTATAATCATTTGAAGAAGATTTTGGAATGTATTGAAGCAATGCATCTATTTTA
The DNA here is from genome assembly GCA_002245135.1 of Proteromonas lacertae. Lineage (NCBI taxonomy): Eukaryota > Bigyra > Opalinata > Proteromonadidae > Proteromonas > Proteromonas lacertae. The sequence goes on along the minus strand of NGBS01000042.1, from coordinate 16,242 downwards.
GGCTTTGATATATTAATAATACCTATTCTTTTGTCTTTGTTATATTTCTCCATTCTTATATGGTATTCTTTATTCTGATCTTCCACGTATTGAGTCAATTTATTTTTGTTTTCATTTATTTTGTTAAGTAATATATACATGCTATTCCATCGAGTGATGGTTATAGTACCTACTGCAATATCTAGTTTATTTCTATTTGTTACAGTTCTAAGTTGCTTGCTAAGATTAACAAATGTCTCAATTATTTCTGACACTTCATCCCCTATAACCAAACATGAATTAATAGATAATTGCAACGTATGTAAGAAGCATCTGATGTTGTCAATTTCTAGGTTTTTAACGCACTTTAGCACATTTGGTGCATTGTCTGTTGCTATGGAGATAATATTAAATTTGTAATGATCTCTGACAGTTTCTATTAAATCTGAAAGAGTTGAACTATATTCGTCTGCTACTTCAATTACTCCTATTGTATTTGTAAATTGTTTCATGTAATTATCAATGTATACACAACTAATTCCAATATATTCCTTACAGCTTTGACTTTTGAACCCGTCGAGTGTTAAAGAAACGTATTGTCCTCTCAATTGCCTCTTTAATTCTTCCTAATGTATGTAATATTAAACAAATATACTCTTACTTTCTCAGTTTCTGAAAATAAATAATCATTATAAACCTCTCTTCGAGGTACAGTATATCCTAGTTTTAAGCAAAACCTTCTAAATTCTGGTGAGTCTAATATCGTGGTACTGACTGCATTGAAGGTTATGAATTTAAACAGATCTTGGTTGAGAGAATCTGAATTGACTTTGGCTTGTACTTCTTCATAATTATGTACATTAACCATATGTAATTTCACAGCCTTCCCGTTCCTAACATTGCACCTATATTTTTTGTTGCAAAGGGAGCATATGCAGTAATCAGTATCTTTGATTTTTAACATGTTTTTCCAAAACATTTTGGAGTAGTTAAAATTTAACTTCTCTAACATACCGCTATTGTATAAATCCTCAACTTCTTTCGATGCGAAAGGTGGTAATGTAATATCCCTATGGTTTTATATATTATAAAGTCTTATAAATATTGAGTAATTATACATCTAAATGATCTAAATCTTAAAAAATAAAGATTTACTTAGTCAAACCATCAAGCTTGATGTTTTTTTCTTTTATTTTTTTTATTCTATAATTAATTTAATATTATGTTAATAATATGTTATTGTGAGTCATCATTGAGAAATAGATCAAAATAATAGTAATATAAAAAGTGCATCGACCGATGGTCAAATTTGATATTTGAAAGATGATGTATAAAACATTAATTTTGTATATATGGTTAGATAATATGCTTCTTAACTCATGTTCAATAGGAGGTCAACTAATAGTTAGTATAAGGAAGGTAAAGGTCAAGCTAAAGATATAGGTTTTGACCTATAGGTAAACCTATATTTTTTGACCGAAAAATACAACACTGATAATAATGAATATGAATTTTATCATTCAGATAATACTCTGTTGATTATTTAAAATTAATTCATTAAAAGAAGAGTTATTATGAAGTTAAATATACAAACATTTTACTAATACTAATATAATAAGTATAATATATTAAAAGCAAATGTTTTATATTTGATTTCCTTTTTATCTTTTATATCCTACTGCTGGTGGTTTTGGTCTATTTACTCCTGCTGCTACATTAACTGGATTTGGTTGTGCAGATTTAGATTTAGATTTAGATTTTGATGGATGAGATTCAGCTTTTCTGCTTCTACATAATATACAACAAACAATGGCAATGATTATTATCAGTAACACTACTACTCCTCCAGCTATTATAACTATTAACATAACTGTGGATAAACCACCTTCATCTTCATTATTATCAGGATTATCTACACTAATAACATCAATATCTGCATCTTTATATATTGTTGTTTCAGATTCACTAATTCTTGATTTGATTTCATCTTGTAATGTATCTTTACCAATCAATGCTTCAGCTATTATTTTAATTTCTTCTTTGGATGATGATTCTGGTATTGTGATTATCACATCAATTATCATATCATTATCTAATCTTCTCAATAACATTTTTCGATTATTACTATTCTGTATAACTTCTATCTCTTCTCTGTTCAATGTTATTCCTTTAACTTTGTATATTTCTATTATTGAATCTTTCATTATCTTTTTATCATTCTCATTCAATTCAGATGTAACATTCTCATTAATATTTGATACTTTTATTTCAATATCAATTAAATCAATTGGTTTTGGTGTTGTTGGTTTTGGTGTTGTTGGTTCTATTGTTGTTGGTTCTATTACTGTTGGAATTACTCCAGTTGGTTTCATTGTAGTTGGTCTTGGAATAGGCTTTCGAGTAGTTGGAATTGGTGTTGTTGGAATTATTACTTCACCTTTACATATACTTTTATCAATATTATCTTCCCAATTTCCATCTTCTTTACATTTTCTAGTTATATAGCCAGATTCACTACATCGAACTTTTACAACACTATTCCCAAAAGCACTTGGAAATCCATCTAAAGGCTCACAGATATTTGGTCTCGCTTGACTAAATGTAATTAATCTGAATTGAATCCATCCACCATATTTTTTTGTCTTTACGATTGTCACTTTGAGTGATTCATAGGATTTATAAGTTGGGAATTCAACTGATAATTGATCAGGACAACTTATTATTTCATTAAGTGATGTGAATGAGAAATCTAAATCTTCATTTCTGTATAGTTCATCCCATGTTGAATTATCTTTATCAGTTGAACCATACACAATTATACTCTTCGGATGAGTGTTAGCATCATTTGTACATCCTGCTAATCTAAATAAATTCACATATCTTGCTTCATCATTCTTAAATGAGATTGTTGTACTCCAAGGTAATACATCACTTTCACTACCTGGATAATTGAATTTATTCATTGTTTCAATATGTTCATAATCATCATGAACATCTTGAACATTATTATAGTTTAACCCTTCTTTAGCTGCAAAATGATTTATATCCACATCAGCATTAGGAGTCATTAATTGTGGTTTGGCTACTGGATCAGTTATTCCTAATCTCACAGAAAATAAATCAGCTTTATCTGTTATTTCTTGATTCTCATGTATTTCGATTCCTATATAATTCACTCCTTGATAAATTACACTTAGAGGAATCATTAATGTTTTGGATTTTATATTATCATACGATTTAATGGCTGTCATACTAGAATCAATCTTTCCTGCTTCTAAGTTAAATCGATAGATTTCAAAGCCATTTATATAAACAATTATTCCTCCACTAAACTTCAATTCTAATTTTGGAGAGGCAACAAACATCAAAACACTTTCGATTGTAAAATCTGTTCGATAATATCGAGTTATTACTGATTTCTTATCAAAACCATTTTCTTTAGATTTCTTCCAGTTATCAATTTCACTGTTATAGAAAGAATTCCATACTTGATCATTCTGATTATCATCAGAATATTCCCATTCAGTATTCTCAGTTATTATACTAAAATCGGATGGACTTTGAGTTGGTGGAGGAGTTGGTGTTGTTGGTGTTGGAATATTACACATACTTTCATCAATATTATCATCCCAATATCCATTTTCTTTACATTTTCGAATCTTATAGCCAAAGTCATTACAACCAACTTTTACATTGCTATATTCAAAGGCACTAGGAAATTCACCTACACTTTTACATATATTTGGTCTTGTTTGATTAAATGTAATTAATCTGAATTGAATCCAACCGTTGTAACTTCGAGTTTTAACAATTGTTACTTTGAATGATTCATAGGATTTATAAGTTGGAATTGTAACTATCAGTTCATCAAGACAACTACTGACTTCGTCAGTATATGAAAAAACATAAAAATCTAAATCTTCATTTCTGTATATTTCATCCCAGCTTGGATTATCTTTATCAGTTGATCCGTATACAATTATACTCTTCGGATGAGTATCTGGATTATTTGTACAAGCAACTAATCTAAATGAATTTGCATATCTTGCTTCATCTTTATTAAATGAGATTGTTGTACTCCAAGGTAATTTTTCTGATTCACTTCCTCCATAATTGAATTTATTCATTGTTTCAATATGTTCATAATCACTAGCTTCTGGTTTAGTCACATTCTGTCCATCTTTCATAAAATGATTAATATATACATCAGCATTTGGAGTTATTAATTTTGTGTTAGCTACTGGATCAGTCATATCCAATCTTAAATAGAATGAATCAGTTTTGTCTGCTGTTACTTTATTTTCATGAATTTCAACAGCGATATAATTCTTACCTTTATATATCACACTTAATGGAACAAAAACACTCTTTATTTTAGGATTTTCGAACGATTTGATTGATTTCACATTCCATTCGATTCTTCCTCCTTCTAAATTATATCGATAGATTTCAAATCCATTTATATACGCAATTATTCCTTCAGTAAACTTCAATTCTAACTTGGGAGTACCAATAAATGATAATTCACTTTCGATTGTAAAGGTTGTTCTATAGTATCTACAAATTACTGATTTCTTATCAAAACTATTTTCTTTGGATACTCTCCAATAATTCATTTCAGTTTCATAGAATGAAGTCCACAAATTGCCATAATTATAATCATCTGTATATTCCCATTCTGTATTTTCAGTTATAAGTTTATTATCAGATGGACTTTTAGTTGGAGGTGCTGTAGTTGGTAAACTAATTGAATCAGAATCAACATTTAACATGAAGAAATGACTTATTTCAAATATATCTTTTTCTATATTGTTGGTATTCTCAAATTCTATTGCTAAATGATTTAATCCTTCATGCATTATATGAGATTGAACACTGATTTCTAAATAATCATCGTTTTTACATTCTTTTTCTATCACTTTGAATTGCACTTTATTCATATATAATATGGCTTTTCCACATATCTTCATTTTCATATAAAATGACGCTATATCTTCCATTGATTCACTAATATCGATTGATTTATGATAATATCTTTTATTTACGCCTTTTAATGAATCTAATTTTAAACTGCCATCTTTCCAATCATCTATATATTCTCCTTCTTTCCAGTATTCATTAGTTGGTTCTGTATCACTATATTTTAATTTCTTATTAGTTTTCATATAATTCTTTATTATCAAATGTGTATGATCTAATACTTTACTACCATGATAACTTCCTTTAAATAATACTGGACCATCAACCACTGAGATTATTAATTCAGAATTAGTCCATTTATTAGTGTCTTTATGATTACCATAATCAAGATAATAATCATCATGTTTTAGATTATACTGCATTTTATTCTCACCAGGTTCTAAATACTTAAATAATTCTGCTACTCGATGATCTTTATCTTGTAATTTAAATACAATACTGCTGTATTCATTATCACCACCTTTTATAACAAATTCAATATCTTCACTTGATAATGCATCTGGTTTAGGAGGTGCTAATGGCAATGGTTTAGGTGGTGGTGTTGGAGCGGATGGTTTTATATTGTTTCCTAATTCATAATATCTATCTACAACGTCAAAATCATATTCTTTTCCATTTACTGTCTTTTTGAATGGAATATATCTTACTTTTGATGGATTTATGATTACTCCATATCTTTGACCTTTAAAATCAAATCCATCAGTTTTACCTTCTCTATTAGATCTTTGATAACCATATTGAGTTGATAATACTTCTCTTATACTTAATAATGTTATATCTTTATTGAATGTAAAGGAGTAAAATTCACATTCCGCTTTCGTTTCATCCATTACATCTCTGCACCACACTTTATAAGATATATCTTCATATCCACTTAATCCGCTTAAATCGAATGTAATTGTACCAGTTACAACTTTCGCTTCAATTTTTAAACCATCAGGAATTCTTCCATCAATATCAATGTAAAAGTAATCAAACGCTTGTAGATGAACTATTGGATAATACATTTCTTCATTGGCTTTAATATTTTTACTGAATAAGAATGTTGGAGCAGTAAATTTATCAATTGGAATTGCAGCAGCACTAATCTCATATTTATTATTATCTCTTTTCATTCTAAAGGCAATTCGATCTGTATTATTCGCTCTTATCATTGGGAAATTTTTATAAGCAATTACAGCTCCAGTTTCATCATAAAGTCTTGCTACACCTTCAAATAATCCATCTACTTTAAAATCTGGAACTCTATAAAACACCATAGCTCCATGAATTAAACTTGTAACATCCACTGTCTTTCCAGACATATCACCAACAGTTACAGCATATTGATTGTATGGAATAGCAATAAATATTGAATTTCCTGTAAAATTGAATTCTAGAGATTCTTTGTTTGGTCCTACTGATATAGTACTATCATACCAACTATTTATAAAATAAATTTTACCATTATCTGCTGGTTCTACTGTGACATTAATACATCGATGATTAATTGATTCACCAAAACAATGATAATAAAATGCAAAAGAATAACCATTATATATAGATATTACTCTTCTTCCATCTATAAAACGTTCATTATGATTATATACTCGAGGAAGATTATTATCACCTTCACTTTCACCATAAAGCCAAAATGCATTACTATTAGTTTTACAATTCATTTTATTGGCAGATTCATCAGTTTCACAGGATATAATTGAAGAAGATGTTTTATAGGTTGGGAATTTTGGCGGAATTGTTGGTTTAACAAATGGAACATTCGGTTTATAAGTGACTTCTAGATCTACATAAGCAGGTTCATAATATTTTCTCTGTACTTCACTTTCAACTGCTTCAAATGTTGTTCTTTCTAAAGTACCTGGATGTATTCTAGTCAATCTAAATTGCATTGTTCCTTTATCAATATCTCTTGGAGTCCAAGTTACACCAAGTGGTAATTGACCATCACCATAACCATTTTCTTTACTTGTCATTCTGTCAAGATCAACATCTAATATACTATGCCAACCGGGATTATGTGCCGTTCCATCAGCTTGTATAACGGGTCCCAATATCCATCTTATACTTCTAGCATTCCATGCCATTTGTCCTTCTGCTGTATATCGATATTCTAATATTGTTGATATATATTGATAATCTTCCATATCAAGTTTACTAACCATACTATCTTTATAAAATGGTATTTCTAATGCCATTGAAGTGTATTTCATCTTAACACCATCAAATTCTTCATTTTCATCATGATATGGCGATAAAACACCAAAGAAATATTTTGTATATGGATGATCAAATGCATATACTCTAATAGTGTAAACACCTTCTTCTTCTAATTTAAACCAAGTCCATGGTTGTGGATTACTATCACAAATCGCAAAGTAATATTGTCTAGCAGTAATTGGCTGATACCATTGACCAATTGCCATATAACTAGCATAATCATCATAATTAGCATCAATCACATATTTAAGCAATTGTCCTGTTATTGATACAGCAACACCTCCTGCATGGTTAATTCCTATATTATGAGTAGATTCATGTGCAAAAACTCCTTTAAAAAAACTACCATCAAATCCAGCATTCATAAATACAAACATGGTTGCTTCACCTGAAAACCAACGAAGAGGATTTGCTCCATTCGCTACACCACTCCATACAGTATGTAACTCTCCAAATGCCATTGCAATTGTTGAAAAATCTTCTTTTTTCATTCCATATGGCCATTTATACCAACTTAGTAATCTGTCGTACCATTTAGAAACTAATTCATTGTGATGTTCTGTATCAGCATATTCTTCATCTGTAATAGAATCTATACACTCAGATATATAACAACCACTTATATTTAAACCAAGCTGATTTCCAGACCATAATCTTATAGCGTGATCAAGGTGCTGAAGTGTATCTTCCATATATTCCATTGGTTGACAAATATAAGGATGATCACTGTCTCTATACCAAACTGCTCTCAATATGGCTACCCTTACGCTTTTTCTTCCAAATAACGGATTATTCCAGTCACTACTGTAACTCCGATTTGTCATGGCACTTTTCATTGTGCGGTGCTCTTTCAAATGCTCAAAAGCTAAAATCTTGGAAGTGTAGGCGATTTCATCGGTTGTAAAACTACTAATGCTCATCCCTTGTGTCAGCATAAAATCATTAGGATTTAGAATTCGGTAATAGAAACCATTTAGTAAAACATAGAAGGTGTTTCGTGAATCAAGCTCTATAGACACCTTCATGTTTTTATATGATGCTGGAGACGCACCATTAAACGTGATTGATAAGATAAACCATAAAAACAAAACCATCTTGACTTTTGATTGGTTATTTTTAGATTCATTTTTCAAAATAAAATTGAAAATTTATGGTTTTCACATAAAGAACCTTTCAAATAACTAATCATTAATATTGTTATATCATTCTCATCTTAATAAGGATTATAGCACATTATCGCTTATAAACATCAAAATTCATACATTGAAGGGAGAAACTATGAAGAACCTATTCTTTAATACGTATATATGAATAAATAAAACATTCAAACAATAAAGCATTAAAAAAAGAAGAAATAATAATAATAGTAATCATAATTACTGTTTAGTTAAAGTAGCGAATTTATTCATTTGTGTTTTAGTTTGAGTTGTAAATGTTCTTGACATATTAGTTGTAAACGACATATTACTCAACGATTTATGAGATGAATTTCTTGAAGTTGAATAACTGCCACCAATAGCACTATTTCCACCAGCAGAACCACTTGATGTAACATTCTTTGCATCTTCATCGATATAAATACTCACTAATTTCAAACCATATTGTAATACTCCAACTATTATCGCTGTTAAATGAATTCCCATTGATCTTAATAATAAAGCTGAATCTGGTTCAGTACTTACATTGAAATCTAATAATACCATTATTGCACCAAGTACTAATATCACTATTGAGGAGATAAACATTCCTAAAGAATCATTATGTTCATTTGCAATATTCTTTGTTGAATTTGACATGAATACTAATATTACAGCAGGTAAGAAATCTGTTATTAATTCAATCACTGTAAATGGAGTTGAATATTCACATTCTCTTATTGATACTTCATTGAAATAATTACTATTTGAAACACTGTAAGTACCTACATATTCATTTGGATCTACTGTAAACCATATTAACAACAATATAGCTTCAAATATCATAAAACCTAACCAAAAACTCAATACTCGATATATTGTGATTTTAGTTTTACGAATTGATCCTCTGATTCTTCGATGTTTTTGGTATAATTTTGATTCTGTTGCAAATAATGCCCCAAGTAAACTTTTCACAGCTAAACCTAATACAACCACTCTTGTAGCACAAACACTATTATCAGAGGCTGGATATAAAGACATTGGAATTGAACTAAATGCTAAAAATATTAATGCAATTGCTGTTACAAAGTTATGAGCTCTACCAAATGTACGTATAATACTTTGTTGTCTGTGAATAAATACAAATATTAAACAACTTATTCCAACTAACATAGATAATCCCATTAATGTATAACTAACAGCTTGAATAGTAACACTGTAATTGAAATATACTTGATCTTTCCCATATTTACATTCATTAGGTAATCCTTCAGGGTATGGTTCTGGTTCAAATAATGAATTTGATCCTCTTGATGGGAATAATTGAATAAACTTCGCATTACGATTAATTTCAAATACATATGAGTTACGAGATACATAGAAAGATTCAGTTACTTTAACTAAACCAGAAGGAACTTCTACTTCTAATCCAATACCAGTTAATTGTAAATATCTTAAAGGAGGTAAGATCTTGCCTGAATCAGTCACAGCTGTTGGATATAATTCTTCCCAAATTGCAAATGAATCTTTTATTGCTTCGATATTATCATCAATTGCTGTATTTATACCAATATAACCTTTTGCATCACTAACAAAAGATTGTGAAATTGCAGTTGATAATGATTCTTCATAACCTTGTACAACTAAAGAACCATATATTTGAGATAATAAATCATCAGTATAATCATTTTTATCAAAGTTTAAGAAGGTTAATAAAACTTCACGACTATTGATTGAATTGGATATATAAGTATTAATAAACTTCAAACTAATCTCACCTGTCAAATAATATAATACTGCAATTCTACCATTCTCATCATCTTCTTTTTTCTTCAATATTGTACTAATAGCATCATTGATTTCATTCTCTGTTCCTTCTTCAATTGTGATTCTAGAAATTGTCTGTTTATTTACAGAGTAATGTTCTTTTACATAATAATAAACAATATCCCAATTAGTACTCATCAATTCACTATTATCAGATATAAATATTAAACTATTAATTCCTTGCTTATGAATATATTGTTCAGCAGATAAGAATCTTTGAGAAGCTGTTGTACCAACTGCTATTCTGTATGGATAACAACTTTTTCCTTCAGTAAAACCATAATAAACATATAACTTTGAAGTTTCTTTTGCTGCTGATAATGCATTATCCATACAAACACTAGTTTGACATCCAAAGAATGCTACAACTTCATCATCTTTCAAATATGGTGCTGTTTTATTACCAAATTCATCACTTGTAGCAGCAAATATAAACACTGGTACAATATTATAACCATTTATTCCATTGTAATTAATATCCTGAACTAATGAATATTCAATAATCATTGCATTTACTTCTTTCAATTGTGCTTGAGTTGTTTCATGGAAGAATATCATTTTCAATGTATCAGGTCTATATCTACTCTCACTAATTGTCCAATCACATTTATATCCTTCATTTTCAGGGAAATTATGAATCCAAGCTTCGGCTTGTTCTGGATTTGATGCATATTCAGTCACTCTTAACGATTTATCTTCACCAATGATACACAAATATACAATTCTGTTAATAATACCAGCACCATTCATTTCTACTGTTCCTGATGGAGCCATCATTGTATAACCATAGAGTGCTGTTCTTACTTTCTCTGTATCAAATGTCATTGTATAAGCAACAACAACATCAGCCCATAATTTAACAGATGTATAACCACTCTCCATTGCGGCTGTAATAATCACATCTTTACCATATCGATCTTTCATAGTTGATACAAAATCAGTAGCTGTTGATAGATATGTATTACTATCGGATTCTTCTAAACCCATTTCTTTAATAAATGATGTTAAAATATAAGCATTAGCCATACATTCAGATGGGATATATTCCATCAAATATCTATCTAATGATATTGATACAACATATGTATTAGTCATGTTGATTTTGAGTGGACATAACCAATTAAATGCTTTATAATTATTATCTTCAGACACAGCTAAAATAACAGATGAATTTCTATCTAAATTCTTATAATCAAAACTTTCAGGAACTGTTTTAGTTTCTATTATTTCTGTCAAGTTATAAACATGTAAATTCAATTGTATCTGATTACACAATGCTTGCAAGGCATTACTAAACTGTAAACTCCACTTAGAATCACCTTGTATAATATATACATTATGTGTATAAGGTAATATTTGTTTCCATACACCATTTACTAACTGATTGATTGTTAATTGTGTTCCAAATGTATATTGTGGACATGATTCACTTAATGATAAACCAGGATAGAAGAATAACTTCTTATTTTGATCAAAATATGGAACTAACATATCATTAATTTCAGCTCTACCAGCACCAAATACAGCTGTAACTTCATCCAATCTTGTGAATTCTTGACCATATTGTAAATACTTCTCAGCTTTAGATTGTGCATCTCTAATTAATATTTGTATTTTCTTTCCTAGTATACCACCATTAGCATTTAGTTCATCAACTGCGACAATAATACCTTGTGCAATTGATCTTTCAGTTGTATTATATTCACCACTAAATGAAGTAATAACACCAATTGTTGTAGTTGCTTCTTGATAATAATCACCAATTGATGCATCTTCAAAATTACATATATAACTACCATCGTTGATCCATTGTTTATAGATTTGCGGCTCATGAAGTTCAGCTGATGTAAAAATAACATCAAAACCAAATTCTGGATCATTTTCCTTTAATTTGCCATACACCAATATATTGCTCCATGAAATTGTTGGTAAACATTTTAACATTTCCTCCACTGGGTGATTTATAATCTATACTATACAATACACTTCTTAATGCATCAGAACTAGTTGATTCAGCTTCATGAACTGCTTGTAAGTAGATATTACACATTACAAAACTTGTATACATAATCTCAGTAGCATAAGTACTTAAAGATAACATATTCTCTTTAAAAGCAACATTTTCTGGATTATCTAAATTAGTGAAATATGTTTGAGCAGAATAGAATGGTTTAACTCCTTCAGCACCAGCATTAGATGCAGTTGTAAATGATACAATTGGATATCTTTTATAATCTGAACTTAAAGATGTAATTGATTTATCCAATAACACATGAATATTTGGAGGACCAACAAATAACAAATAACAACCATTCTTAGCTTTTGATATCAATATATTAACAATCTCATCAAATGATTCAATATCTAAAGAAATAGCATTATTTGTATATAAACTATTAGCACCAACAAAATTCAAATATTTTGTAATATAATTATAATAACTAATACCAATTTCATCATTGGTTGTAATAGTACAAAAGTTCAATGTTCTGGCTGTGTAGGTTCCATAATATAATCAATAATTCTATCAATAAAACTGGGTTCTTTCATCGCATTATACACATCTTCATAACATGATTCACCACCTGTATAACCTACTTGGAATAATGGAATATCTTTCTCACGTAATAACTCTGCAATAGATTGAATACAAGCACTTGTAGCTGTAGTAAATATAACACCTCTTCCTTTAATAACTTGTTCCAAATATGCAGATAATAAAACATTGCAAGTATTATCATTTGATTCAATATCATAAGATTGAACAATAACTCTTGTTCCTAATAAACCACCATTTCTATTATTTATTTCTGATATTAATAATTCAAAAATATTCAACACATACATATCATAATCTCTATAAGAGCCACTTACTGATAAAGCAACAACAACTGTAATTGTATCAACACTACCTATACTACCAACATTAGCATTAGAGAAATCACAAATTTTACCATCAAATCCTTCAATTTCCCAATTCCAAGCTTGAGGTTCTTGTATTCTAGTTTGACTGTATGCTACTGTTAATGATAAGTCTTTATTGATCTGCATAATATAATATGGCAATGAAATATGGTTACTTGAAAACATCATCACTGCACTAGTACAACCACTAATCTCAGAAGAATATAATTGTGAATTGGGTAATTGAGATTTTGCCCAGAACTTCAATGCTAAATATGAACTATGAGCTAATTCATTTGTTATTACATTACCATAATGATATTTAACTGATTTTAAATAATCACATTCTGGAGCTATTTCATCAAAGAATGAACCACAAATATAATTCTGAACAAATCCTCCAGTTAACTTTAATGAAGTAGTAATATCTCTATCTTGTGTAATAGTCACAATCATGTATTTATTCTCTTCATAAACCATAGTATCAAAATAATTAATAAAATCAATTGTTGTTTCATAATCTAAAGTGCTAATAACAATGGCACCTTCAGCATGATTAGTGATTAAATCATCTACATATGTATAAGTTGTTCCTTTACCACTAGATACATAAACAGGTTCTCCAATCATTGTATATAAATCTTTAAATATTGAATAAAACACTTGATGAACCACTTTATCACTTTCATCATTCATTCCAATTAAAAATATGTTATTAGCAACAGATGTTTGATCAATAAATGAAGATAACTGTTTAGCATATAAATTGGGAACTAAACCTGTATAATATACATTCTCTTTACATTCTTGTCCTTCAGATGTTGCTGGATACCACAATTTCTTTTTTTTCTACTCCTTCTACTGTAGTTTTTCTCAAATGCTTCTGATACAGTTTTTCTACAGTAATTGTTAGAACATCCTATTACTAATACAATTGAAGGATCTTTAGCAATTTCAATAGCTTTCTGTTCAATTTCACTTTCTACACTTACATCATATATTATATAATTCAAAGTTAAATTCTCTATTTCATTTAAGATATTCATTGTATCAATTTCACCAATCATCACATCTAATGTCAGTAATTCATGAGCACTATTTGATCCAGTTATTGCATATAATAAAGCGACATTTCTACTATTACTTTTTAATTTACTACCAGTGGTATTAGCTTTAACACTCCATTCACAATAATACATATTTCCATTATTATTGTATTGGAGTAGAATATGGATTTATATCAGTTTTATGATTAATATTTATAATGATTTCTTCAGTATGAGTTTTATCCTCTGGCATTATATGTTACTCTAATTAAATCCATATAGAATGATAATTGATTATTAGAATTAATAGTTACATTTTCAACAATATCACTAACATCAACCTTATGAATTGCTTCAAAGAATGCATCAAATGTATAAGGTATTTCTTCACTTTGATTGAATTCTACACTTCCTAAAGCTCTTGCAGCTATCACTACAGATAATAATGGTAATGGAGCAGGTTGTTCTGTAATAAACGAATAACGATTATTTGCAATATCAATGATTGTTTTATCTTTGAATAATTCTTTATGTAAACCATTCACGAAATAATGACCATCATAATACTGCCATAATGATTCATTTATCACTTGAGATAATTCTAAATTAAATGAAAACAACTTTATAAGTGTCAGAATTATATTTTGACTTTAATTCTATTAAGAAATCAGTAATTGGAATCTCCTTCTAAGAATGACAATATAACACCTTGTTTCATTTCATTAACAATGATATTCAATATAATATTCATTTGATATTGATCCACTGGTATTCTTAAACTTCTAATAACATTTATACCTCTTTTCTTTAACTCTTCTGCTGCATTTGCAGCATCCATTGAGTTTCTTTCATTATCAGTGTATAGTATAAATATATCACTACTTAAACTTCTATAGACATAAGATATTGTTGGTAATATATATTCAGTAAATGGTGAATTCATGTAGATAATATTTTTACTACATTCATAACCTTCATATAAGAATGGATAGAATAAAATCAGTCCATTATCTTCCAAATCTTCTATTATTTCTTTTTCTAATCTCTGTAATGGATGATCCAAAGACAATTAATGTTTTTGATTCATTAACAGCTCTTGCTAATGAATACTTTGCAATTTCAACATCAATTTGCAATGTTAATAACTTCAGGAATAACCATCATTCCATGAATACCTTTATCATGTTGATTAATATAATCTACAGCAGCTAAATATCCATTAATCATTTCATTACTTAAGAAAGTATAATCACCAGAGAATGGGATTAAGAATAAGAACTTTTATAGATGGAATATGTATAATTACTACCTTTCTCTTTACTACAAATTGTATATTGTTCTAATTAAATGTATGTCTGAAACTTTCAGCTGGCCAATCAAGTGTCAGTGTTTGTTTGATAGTCAAATCTCCATTTATATCACTTGTAACTGTAGTTATTGGGAATGGAATTGTAGTATCATCTTCTGATATTTCTACTTCACCAAATGATGTGGACAACTTATCAGAATTAATATATTTGTAAACAGAATCCTTACTAAAATCTTGAGTTGAAATATATACTTCAATTAATATTTCATAGGCTACTATTGCTCTAGATTCACTTTGAAAAATAATTTTCACCAAAGAGATTAACACCAACATTGAATCTTAGGTGCTGTTGTTTCATCAGCATGTAAAGAGGCAATAACATAATGACCAACTTTTAACTTTGGATCTAAATCAATGAAATATTCTTTTGCCAACTGATTATAGGGAAATCTAATGATGCTTCTTCTACACTTTTATATATTCATCATTGATTGATTGTAGACTTTAAATACTTCATCATGGCATTCTCGATTAGTTAAATAGTTTAAGAAAACACCACCATCAGGAATTGATAATTTATATGAACTAACGAAATTCTGAATATCTTCCAAAGCAGTTTCTACATTTGATTCATTAATAACGATATAATTCTTAATAAAACCACCCATATTTTCAATTGTATTATTCAATAATGTATCTTCAGCTGTACCAACTAATGTATGACTTACTAATACCATTGTATTTGGATTGAAGTAAGACATAAAGTATGAAATATATGGAATAATTCTTTGACTAGGGAAAGATCCTAATTCAATACTATTTTAAATATATATTAAAATATACA